>SDVV010006464.1:0-18439 GCA_016164225.1 Gammarus roeselii
GAGAGAGAGAGAGAGAGAGGGAGAGAGAGATTTATATATAACGTTGGGAGACTTATGTATATGGACAGTGAATTCATCATTGGATGTTTTCAAAGAAGCTCCCTAACGGTCATTCATGAGCGCTTCCTCAATATCTTTTGGATCATGTGGTCTTCTCCTCAATGAGTCGAGAATTTGCTTATATTTACGACTGAAAAATTAGAAGTCAAGTGATTGAACTGCGTTTAAGTTGGAAGGCGATATAAGTGTGGCTTTTTTATGATCCAAGCCTCTTGCATCCTCTCGTTGGAATGTAATAATAACTGGAATGTGAAATATTTCCAGCCTTCTCGTCTTTATACTCTATTCTTGCTGCAGGTTTTGACTAACTGAACTAGCTCTCCTTGCCTCATTCTGTGCGGGCAGTGCAGCAGCACGGCGGGCAGTGCAGCAGCACGGCGGGCAGTGCAGCAGCACGGCGGGCAGTGCAGCAATACGGCGGGCAGTGCGGCAGTAAGGCGGGCAGTGCAGCAGCACGGCGGGCAGTGCAGCAGCACGGCGGGCAGTGCAGCAATACGGCGGGCAGTGCAGCAGTAAGGCGGGCAGTGCAGCAGTACGGCGGGCAGTGCAGCAGCACGGCGGACAGTGCAGCAGCACGGCGGGCAGTGCAGCAGCACGGCGGTGGGTATTGCAAGCACTTTGTCGTCAGCTCTCACGAATCAACAGAAAAAAAAGTCAACACTGAACGGACTAACGAAAAAAAAATCCCTCCGTCACAATAATTTCCTGCTGCTGTTTTGGTCCCGTCGTGCTGCTCAATCTCATCAGATAGAGGGCAGTTCGTGCCCACTCTGTGCTACTTTAATTGCTTATTGTGTTCAGACTACGGAACGTGTTCTCAACCCCAGCCGGCCATCGTGACCAGGAATGCAAAGATCTGCCATTACAGGAGTTCCTGTTGCCATTACAGAAGTTCCTGTTGCCATTACAGGAGTTCCTGTTGCCACAACAGGAGTTCCTGCGGCAATTACGGGAGTTCCTGTTGCCATTTCAGGAGTTCATGTTGCCATTACAGGAGTTCCTGTTGCAATTACAGGAGTTCATGTTGCCATTACAGGAGTTCCTGTTGCAATTACAGGAGTTCCTGTTGCCATTACAGGAGTTCTTGTTGCCATTACAGGAGTTCCTGCTGCCATTACATAAGTTCCTGTTGCCATTACAGGAGTTCTTGTTGCCATTACATTAGTTCCTGTTGCCATTACAGGAGTTCCTGTTGCCATTACAGGAGTTCATGTTGCCATTACAGGAATTCCTGTTGCTATTACATGAGTTCCTGTTGCCATTACATGAGTTCCTGTTGTCATTACAGGAGTTCCTGTTACCATTACAGGAGTTCCTGTTGCATTTTGGTTGCGATGGAAGTTGGCGTTTGGCTGACGAGTGGAAACGTCTCATCAAAATGTTGATTATCATGCCCTAACCAACACAAACTAGTTCAATAATGCTTATTCACATCGCAACTATAGGAAAGAACATATTTATTTGCTAAATTGTTGTATTTTATGCTTTATGCACTCAAATTCGAAGCTTGTCAAATTCCATTTGTTATGATTAAAAGTTTGCGGTTAGAATTCCCAATCGGATCGAAGGATACAAATCTCGACTTTTCTTACTCAAAAGAACACCCAAAAAATTGTAAATGGAATAGTCTGGCATTGATTACAGACGTCTTGGATTTGACAAGTCAGCCAATCTGCATTGACGGACCCTGTACACCAGACTTAGCTAGGGAGTCAAATAAGTTCCCATGGTCACTGTAATCACGGGGCCGAGCTCATAGCCCAAATTCACGTGAGTGGCGCAAACTGTTTTAATTCTGTAACTTTTAGCATTCGTGTGATATCTGCTATGATTTACTTTGACTGAAATAGATAGAAAAGAATGTACAAGTTCAACACGGTAAAAATGTAGTTCATGACTGTGAAAATTTATTATTTTGAATATCTATTCTATACACTGGTGCACGTACCGGCTGCTTCGCTGACGTAAAAATGAAAATCTAAAAAATACTTCAATTAATGAGAATATTTTTATCCTTGCATCCTATCTGCCGTCGTTTTCCGTCCTTGCCCCTAACCTCCCGTCCATGCCTCGCGTGTCCCGTCCATAAGCAATAACCAAAGTTCATTCAGAATAGTACAAGGTCACAATTTCAACATTCATGATCATTCCCGAACATTTCATGCAAACATTTCTTTGAGTTCGTTAGCAAAATAAGGAATGTGATGTTAAATACTATATTCTTTGTGACACGTACGGGATACGGAGAATAAATAATTATCATTCCTTGCCTAATTGGAATTTTGAGAGGAATGCTTCTATTTTTTTTTTTTTTTTTTAAACAGCGAAGAAAATTATGAAGCCTTTTGACAGGCTGATGGCTCGTCAATTCAAGTTATAGTACCAAGAAATATTTCTCAGAATAACAAGGGGACGTCATTGCTTATCACTTTATTTGCATGATACACTAAATATCGTAATGGCACTTCATTTCTTCTGCAAAATTTCATTTATATATTTTTGCTTGACCATAATGAAAAGCGTGACGGACAGGTGACTGGTGTACGCACAGTACACAATAGATTAGGTCTAAACTAAGAATAGCATTAATTTCATTCTTAATTTGTTCTCTTGAATTCATCGTAATTGAATGATTTTCACGAAATCACGGAAAATACGCCCACTTCAGGTTTCCATGCTAACCATGCTTTCTTTTGACTAGCCTCACCCTATGTTTGTCCTGACTAACCCAATGTTTGGCCTGCCTCACCCAATGTTTGCCCTGCCTCACCCAATGTTTGGCTTGCCTCACCCAGTGTTTTGCTTGCCTCACCCAATGTTTGGCTTGCCTCACCCAATAGTTGGCTTGCCTCACCCAATGTTTGGCTTGCCTCACCCAATGGTTGGCTTGCCTCACTCAATGTTTGGCTTGCCTCACCCAATGGTTGGCTTGCCTCACCCTATGATTGGCCTTATGCAGGGTCGTGGTTCGTCGGAAAACACCTTTATTGACGTCAAAGATGTGCAAGGTGGATGCGATTTAAAGTAAATCAAATATCCTGGTACGATAAGTGCATTGAGAAGGTAGAGCTCTATTACTCCACAGTAAAGTCCTTATACCTACTTCTCTCCTTGGGTGAATTCGAGATGACGTCACATAGCCAGGACTAGCATGCTGGGGTATTGAATTGTTTCGGAGTCTAGAACAGAAAATCCTAGGAATAATTTATCCAAGCGTCATCCAATGTCTCTGGGATTTTTTATATACGTTTCCCATGTTTTTTCCTACCTTCATCTTCGTAGTCCAAACCCCAACCGATTAGTTATCTCCCTTCTCCCCAAACAAATTATTTTCCTTGCTCCACCACCTGCTGCTTGTAGGTGTCGTAACCAACAAATGAGGCTATTCCAGCGAGGTTTTTCCAGGTGGTCTGTTTTTCTCGATACGGCGTCCCTTGCTTGCTGCAACTGGGCTGTTACTTAAGCCCCGGGAGAGGGAGAGGGGAACCTGAACATGTTATGTAGCCTGCTCTGGTTTGAGTTTTTATGTATCAAAAGAAGCGCTTGTTTTTTGTCTTACTATGAAGACCGAATAAAATTAATGTCTGTTAATTTTATTTCACTGATGACAGAGTATTCGTATTTACACTCAACAAAAACATTACCGTAACAATTCTTAGACTAATGAACAAAATTCCCCGCCCAACCAATCAAGAAAAATATCAACGAGATCAACCATTTTTCCTCCCCTCATGTTCCTGCTATTTAACCTTGCATTGCAGTATCGGAGCGGGAGCTAATTAAGGTTCAGCAGCTCCGCACAATGTAGCTAGCCATAAACAATGTCGGCAAAACAGCTCGCACTCGCATACAATAATATCAGCATTGACGTTAAGGAACGCCATGGAACAAAAAAATCAGTTTTTGATGTAGAATCCTTAATGCTAAAACGTGAATTTTCATTGAATTTATACATTTGATTTAGAGAGATCTGTGGGCGCGTGGCACTCTACATTTCTATAAAAAGTTATACTAGACGTTAAATTAACAATACGTTACCAAAATAGGATGTAAAAGAGTAGGTATTGTTTGTCTAAATGTATATTCGAAGTTCGTATAGCTCGCGGTATAGTGTGTGGTAAGATTTACGAATAAGCAATTGGTCAATCCCTGATTTCTGCTACAATATTCTTCCTTCTAGAAACCATGGAACAAAATGACAATAATTTTCCCCAACACTTCCCGTTGAAGTACTCTTCTTAATATCCTGCTCTATTGATCTCCCCTTCCCTTGTCAAGAGGCCCAGCAACCTCAAAGCCTGTCGCCTTGAAGACAAAGGGCCAGCCTTGCTGTCAAGGAGCCCCCACTGAAGAACCAACAGCTGGAGTAAATAATGAGAGATCTTTCCCCGTCTTGCGATGGACGAACGTGAGTAGATTTTGTTGGACTCAGCTGTAAGGTTAAGGAGTAAAAATGTTGTCAATAAATGGGCTGATTGGGAATTAGTTTGTTGACTCTTAGATTGACTGTTCCTGCATGTGGGTTTTATGACATAAGAAAAGCAAAATTCAACCAAACATAATCCCTAACGATCGCATTCTTGCATAACTTGAATGACACGAATGCTTTTGCCCACGTCCGGAAACACTGTCACCGAAACACCATCAACATCATCCAGTAATACCGGTGCGGTATACTTAGCTTGGTAGCGCTCCATCACAACAGTTGCATTCCAACTATCTTTCACTGGGTCAATTACTTGTCAATTCACCCGGTCAATTACATGTCAATTCACTGGGTTCAGACAATGTGTCAGAACGGCTAAGGCTTAATTGATGTTTTTTCTTGCACTTAACATTATCACGTCAGTCAGAGGTCGTCCCTTCAGGAGGAGGCTCTGGTATTTATTCAGGGAGCGGCCGAGGAAGAGGCAACAGATCGAGATCCGGCAGTGACGCCAGGAAAGGGGCCTCCTCGCAAGGTCTCTCCCAGACGTCCAGGAAGTCAGCTGAGTAGGACGTGCATGGAATGAGAATAGGTGAGATGTGATGGGAGTTGTGGTGTGACAAGCAAGACACTATGGGTCCTAATTCCTGCTATCGCTGAGCTGCTTGGATAGGAGAAGTTTGCAATTGAATGGTTAGGAAATCTTATTAATTTCTAGTTTGATTGATACTGGATGAGGTTGGCTGCATCTCACACACTTCATGCTAGTCGGATCAGTAATCGACGGAGATGCAATCTGTCATCTTGATTCACGTCCACCTCTCATTCTTGAGGACATGAACCTTCCAGAGTAATCAAAAGGACCTTCCTTCAGTGACTTGCAATATTACCCCCAAAATAAATAATAACAGGACTGTTTGAGCATTATTGGTTAGGGACATCTCTTGATCATTATCATTTAAGGCTTGTAATCGACAGGACCTGGTTTCAGAAACCCTGTTCCAAGATCTTCTAAAGCACTCCGCCGTCAACCTATCAGGAAGGCATAATAGAGAAGGGGATTTTTAGGCTCAAAGCAATCAAGAAAGTGGGAAGCATTTAGTCCTGTAATTCTAGTACCCGTTAGAGACGTCGGATGAAGTAGAAACAATTTAGTGTTGTTTGTCTTGCAAGGAACGGGATAATGAAGTACGAAACATTTATTGAAGTTAGTTTGGTGCGAGAGAATTTGATGTATGAGACCGAGGAAGATTAAAAATGACAAAAGGTTTAAATTCGTAAACGTCTTGGACGCTTCGTCATTTCTAAGATGACTAGACTGTTATACTGGAGTATACACAAGCCAAAATATGTGGAATTTTTTCTCTCATTTTATGTTGACTCACCGTTTCCCTGATCGAAAATTTGTTTTTTAAATTGTTTTGTAGTCTGTAGTTACATAACGTGGGAGTTTTAAATTTAATCGTATTAAAATGGTTCAGTGGTTGGGATTCCTTTTCTCATGAATGAGAGCCAATTGGGATCCATAAGTATCCCAGCCCGCAATTATCCTAAGGCTCCTGAATGGCCACACTTTGACTCGACTTTTATGTAGCGGCTCTTTCTCCAAACTTGAGTGACTCCAATTGTTTCATTGCTCCTGAATGGCTCCACACTTCCGCGACTCCTGAATGGACCCACTCTTCCGTGGCTCTTGAATGGCCTCACTATTCTGTTGCTCTTGAATGGCCTCACTCTTCCGTGGCTCCTGAATGGACCCACTCTTTCGTGGCTTCTGAATGGCCCCACACTTATTTGGCCCTTGAATGGTCCACTCTTCCATGATTTCTTAATGGTCACACTCTTCCTTGAGCCCTAAATGACCACGCACACATATAACCTCAGAATAGCCTACCCAACATTAGCTGCACCTAAGTCATGAACTTCGAGACCTCGCCAATCAATTATAAACTGGGTTAGGAGATTGTTCGGAAACACTCGAGCAGAGACGACTGGTGTGGGACAGTGGAAGATGGGTGGTTTTGGAAGAACGGGACTGGCAGTAGTGAGGTACTGAGAGAATAGAAGTGAGGTATAGGCAGTGTTTGGAGAACAGCGGTGTCAGCTGTGAGCTGTTATAGACAGGTGATGCATCTAGTGTGAGCCCGAGAGAACAGGGCTAACTGCAGTAAATCGCCTACAGAGCATTGTTGAGTGCAGTGAGATGATATGAACTATCTGTTAGAGGCGGGCCAAAGTTGCAAAGGGACAGTTCAAAAACGCGTTATAACTCGACCATATTTCTATTGGTAAAAGGACCATTGATTTGAGTAATGATCAGAAGTTTTATGAGAACTGTCTCTGGTAGTGTATCTGACGCCTAAATTCCGATGTTCGGAACTTAATTTCAGTAGATGTCGTAGACTTTGAGGTACTAGTGAATTACAGCACTGGGAGTAAACTAACGCAACATAATAGTGAGTTGTCATAGATGATATAAAAAGAGGAAAAAAATCCGAAATTCAATTCCATGCTCACATAAAAATGTATGATTAGAAGTTGTATAATGTACTGAGCGGCATGCAATTATTTGCAATTTATTGTCTCTATGGATATTAGGTGCGACGGTCAGTAAATTATCATCCAATTATCTTAACTTCCTGTCTATAAAATGTGACCTGCTGAAGACAATTGGAAAGGCCTAAAAGAAAAGTGGTCCAAATGCATAGTTATTGTTTACATTGTTATCATACAAGATCTTCATTATTCTGTTCTTTAAATCAAAAAATACACAGATGCACTTCCGTAAATTAAATTGTGTGCTTAATTATCTGGATGTGAGGCAAAGTTTATTACTCTCATTTATTCTATCGTTTAACGCATCAGTGTTTCTATTTTTTCTTTGACCCTCAGTGACATTCACCACTCCCCCATCTCCAAGTCATCTGTGGATAAGTTTGTTGAAACTGCACAAAATTTATACAGCTTTAATGGAGGGACGATGAAATTGAACAACGCATCCGGCAGAACAAATTACAGGTACAAAGCCAGCGTCCGGAATGGATGTCTTGGAATCATAGAAAAATGTCAGTAGGCAATAGTTGTCAAGAAATTCGATCCCAGTTGCAGACAACAATGGTACAAATTCAGTCCCTGATGTGGGTGGCCTTTTTAACATCTATTGGTAAATAAACAGATGATAACATAGGTGTTGACTATTTTCTAACAAATGATATCAGTCGCAGTACCGTTTCTCCTTACCATGAAATTTTATGAAGAATATTTTTTAAGCCACAGTTTCCCTCATGGAATAAAAGTGAGTAGAAAGACAGGCTCATTCATATAAACCGCTAAAAATCGTTAAGTGTGCATTAAATGGGGATCAATATTGGGTCCCTTCTCTTTCAAATCTATTTGTCCCTCATCTTTATAATCTATATAAATGACCTCGACAACGATATCGTAAGCAAGTTATTACCATTTTCTGAGGACACTAGACTCTCTTACAAAGCGGACTTTGAGCAAGATTGCATTGCTATCAAACGGGATCATGATAATCTATTAGACTGGTCGGTTGAGTGGCAAATGAACTTTGAGCTGAATAATGCAATTCTATGCATTTGGATAACGAAATCGATATTCTGCTACCGTGATGGCAGTCCAGCCTCTGACTGAAGATGACCAACATGGAGACCTTGGAATATTAATCACCAAAGTTCTCAAGTGAAAAAAACAAACGGAAGCTAGCTAGAAGGATGGTAATAAAGTCATCGTCTGGCCTCAAATGGATTTTTCATTGCAATTTTGGACACCTCACCTAGGAGGGGATATTAACAAAATGGAACCTGTTCAGCACCGAGCAACAAAAAAATATTCCCAAACAAATAAATAAGATACATCCGTAAAGACACGACGAACTCGAACTGATGTCACTTGAAAGAAGACGACTTGAAGGTCAGTAAACTGAAACCTGCAATTACCTAAATAGGTTTGCTAGAGCTACCCCTGTGAGCATCTTTGACCGAGATTATAACCCAAGAAACAGAAACCAAAACAATGGGCAAGCATCAACTAAAATCATTCAGAACATCAGTGGTTGAGAATTTTTTTCCAATCCAGATGCCGAAAATAATGAAAGTGTTTGCCAAGTGATGTGGTACACAGAAACAACGAAAAAAACACTCTAAAAAACGTCTCGTCAAACACTGACAAGCAAGCCCTTACTAAGAAAATGCGACGTTTGGACTACTGCCGCCATGATGGTAACAACCTCCGTGGGAGCCTTCAGCGTCCGGCATCTCATTAATGATGGGCACCCTATCTAGGCTGGGCTAGGTATATTGTAAATTCAATTTTGAACAACTGCTAGAATGGACCTTTCAGCCCGGCCTAGGTCTACTACTACTACTGCTACTACTACTGCCACTACCACTTTCACTACAATTTATGCATGTACCTCAGAAGATTGATCAATACGTCTAAAAATGTGCTCCAGCCTTCTTCCCCAAACATGGTACCATTTATTAATTCATTTATTTTACTTGACATAAAAATTGCATGAAGTGTGTCGTCGTTTTCAGGCAGCTTGTTTATGAACGTCATAAAAGGGGTTTCGTGTCCTGTCATCGAGCTATTCAAAATTACGAGTTGCTGTACTGTCGCAAGTCCTGTATTCTGTTTATGAACTGATTACTCTCTTAAGAGTACCATGTGCATGGGGATAATAGTGCAAGGGAAGATTTGCTAAATCAGGCTAGGAAGCTCACAGAACGTGTCGAAATTAACGTCACAATTGAGAATTTCCACGAAACACATGCACTCTGTTCAGACAATAAGCTAATATTGTTTGATATACATCAGAGTCAACGGTTAAATGTAATGCACTCAAATGGTCCAACGGTTAACTTGCGTGGTACTCGGGAAAGAATGATTTTTTTTTAAATTCTATAAGCGAAGACTTTTTCAGATGGTAAAAAATAGTTCAATTTAAGACAAATAACTATAATTCTCCAAGAAAATCAATTGGTTATTTTGTCAGCCGGTTATCATATCATGTATTTTTAGTATTGAAATCTTAAAGATATTCGGGACATCGATCAACGATAAGAGGAGCTGAAACGCGTCGAAATGATTGAATTATGGGATGATACTCATCGTTACTATATCGATATTCCTAACCATAACAACGTTTAGGCATATCGTTTTTGTGCGATATACTGAATCGATATCAAATAATCAGAACAATGAAGCAAAGTGATCCTATTTTGAGGTCTTCAAAAACGCTAAGCATGTAAATGTCATATGATAAGTCTACGGACTTTGCTGCGAATATTTAAATATCTCATAGTATAAAATGATTAGATTGGATTAGATTAGAGTAAGGAGAACAAACAAGCACGAGTGCTCATGTCGAGAGTTTTCTATGAAAGAAGTGAAAGAAGAGTGATGGGATAGTCAATGGGGTTGTAGAAATTCACGCACACATACAGAACAAGAAGGTTGTCGGGATAAAAGGGAAAGAAACCACAACTACCATCACCACCAAACTAGTTACTGCCCTACTACTACCCGAGGCATTTCAGCCCCGGAGAAGTGAGGATCGAGTGTCAGGACAACAATTCAGGAACGGGGCAAACAAGATGGGAAGCGAAGAATTTAGGTTCCAGGCGGTCGCGTCTCAGACGGTCGAGCAGAGACGGACACGCCCCTACGGTCAGCGGACTGATACTATTCCTCGAGCGCATGCCTGTAGGCTTGCCCCAAGGTTGGGTCAGACGGGACCCCAACTAAGTTTTGAGTTTACTTCCAAAGGAGCATATGGGAATTAAATTACGAATAATTACGGGTGGAAATTTGTTGAATCAAGTTTAGTCAGCAGATACTAAAGTATTTTACATTTTGAAGAAGTTATTAAGATTATCAGTCCAGAAAAGGAAAGAAGTAAAATTTAAATATTTAGATTCGCTAAAACATCAAGTAAGTTTAAATAATAAAAAATGGTTTTACAATTTTTGAAAAAACAAATATCGTTAAGTTTTAGGGAAAAAACAGGCAAAACCGGTACTTACATTTTGAAAAAATTTGGAACATATGTGGATAAAAAGTTAGTAATTATACGTCTCTCTGTTTCCTGCTGTGCTACAAAAAACGGTTAGATCATTCACACTGCATAAAGGAATACCTTTCAAGGTGAGATGGCGGTGGCATCTGCAATATATGTCATTATATTCCATTATATATTTCAGTGTAGGACACCAGAGGGGCATCTCCCAGACACAATAACTATTTCAAGGTGAAATGTCAGTGGGGCATCTCTAGGAAATGTTATTCTACTAATTAACCGCCGTTGCCACGCATGAGAAGCAGTTTTCTGGTAATATATGTTCATTTCTTTTTTCTTGTTCCCTCCTGACACGAAGAGAATAAGAGAAGAAAAAGAGAGTAGCATCGTGTCGACAGGGTCTCTCCATAGGAACGTACTAACTTATTCAACAGATGGATGTTATCTCAATTTGTCTCCTTTATTTTCTCTTCCGACAGGGAGAGTAGAAATGTAAGGAGAAAACTACCATCGTATCGGCTAGGTCCCTCCGTGGTAAGATACTCGAATCTACGTCGTACCGCAGAGTTGAGCAAGCTCTCCTCCTGGTGCGGGATTGATTTTTGCATATCATGGGGTGTGGGTATGAGCTGTCGTTACGGCTCATCGGTAAGCGCCGATCATTCGCCGGCAGACTTTACCCGCACTTTATTGTCGAACCTACATCGTACCATAGAGTTGAGAAACGCTCTCCTCTTGGTGCGGTTTGATTTTTGCATATCATGCGGTATTGGGAGTGAGCCGCCATTGCGGCTCATCGGCAAGCGCCGATGAGTCGCCGACAGACTTCACCCACAATGGTTCGTTATTGTTGTCTATCTTTCTCCAGTATTTCTATTTCCTTTCCTCTCCAGCAGAGAGGGTTGAAGAGATAATAGACAAAAACCATCGTGTCGTACCGTAGAGTTGAGCAAAGCTCCCCTCCTAGTGCGGGTTCAATTTTCTAATATCATAGGGTGTGGGAGTGAGTCGCCGGCAGACTTCACCGCACTAGTTTGCAATTGTTGTCTATCTCTCCCCATTTTTCGTCTTTCTTTCTTCTCCCACAGAGAGGGTGGAAAAATAAAAATAAAAATACTTCTGTATCGGCAAGATTCCTCCGTAGGAAAATACTCGTTGCCTAGACACTAGGACGTATCACAGAGTTGAGCAGGAGCTCTCCTCTAGCTGTGGGTCCGATTTTCGTATATCATGGGCTGTGGTGGTGAATGTTGTCACCGTACCCTGTGAGAATAATAAAAATAGATAGTGAAAATATATGGTAACTCTCCAAGTTTTCGCCCCACATCAAGATCAGCAAGCCCTTCTTTTAGACGGTGACGATGCATCTGTTTTTCCGTTAGGACAGCAGATGGCCTCTTAGACTAGCGGGATGGGTGATTGCGAGTACCGTTACGGGCGCACACCCAGTACCGGTACAGGCGGAAATCTGTTGAAAGTGGAACAAAATTTATATGTTGGCATCAGAGCATGTGTCACTTCGCCTATAGTCGCGTTGATAATCGCATCACGCACAAACCAAGAAATTATCTCCCGTTAAGAACATAATACTCGCTATACAGATTTATATAATCTCTCAGCAGTTATCCTACCGTATATTATCCATTTAACCGCAACCATAAAAAAAGAAAAACATCGATTGCGATATATAATTGAAAACTTCATGTACTATTTATCCCAAACAACATGAAACTAATATATTATTTGAGATCTGTGGTAGCCCCCACATCTCAGCCTGAGACTCGTAAGCCTCACCAACGATGCATGTCTGTGCTTCACCGTAAACTTTTACAGTTACAAAAACAGACATTAAGGCCAAATCCTAAGGAAGGGGGGTGACCGTCGTCGAGTCGCACCTCACACTCCTCTCGTACACTCACACACACAGCTTAGGCCTTTTGCGCTAAAGAGTCCTGAGAGAAGACCCCGCAACACACACTCCGGGTCATGAGTGTGGCCCGAGGTCAGTGTCAGCAGCAGGGCCGACAGTGTGACTGGTTTACCCCTGCCGCGTCATGCCCCTTCCCCCTCCTACGATCATCACGTTTCTCAAGGAGATGCCAAGACTGGAAAGCACATCAAGGCCGTGTCAAAAATTATCCATACACAATCTTTCTCCACTCACGCCTATTGATTGCATACTCCCTCGCTACCTCCACTCAAGTCTGTCCTTCCTGAAGCCTGCTTCACATCATCCATCGACCCAAACTTCGGTTTACCTCTAGCCCTATATCCCCTCGCTGCTGCCTTTATCACCCTTTTTACCATTCTCTCTTCATCCATTCTAACCATGTGACAGAACCAACTCGGAACTCGCAAATCAATTCTATATTCTTAATTCCTCCCTTTCTAATTCGAACCCCGTCGTTGTTGATTCTGTTTTTCAGCGTCACTCCAGTCATGCGCCTCAAACATTTCATCCCGAAAACATTCAATCTCCTTCACTCTTCTGCTTTCACTCCCCAAGTCTCATCACCGTAGAGCACAGCTAGGAAAACCTAGCCCCCAAACAACCCTCTCTTTGCATTCAACCCCAATGTCCTACAGCTCACTTCACAGTGCACCCAACCCTTTCTCCACATTAGAGCCCAGAATCTTGATACACTGAACTTCCTCCAATAACTCTTTATTTAGGTAGTCACTAACTCTA
Organism: Gammarus roeselii; assembly: GCA_016164225.1. Taxonomy (NCBI): domain Eukaryota; kingdom Metazoa; phylum Arthropoda; class Malacostraca; order Amphipoda; family Gammaridae; genus Gammarus; species Gammarus roeselii. Next base: position 13,216 of record SDVV010006464.1, read on the forward strand.
CTCGCTACGACATTCCTCGTGCATCTCATTACTTTACTTTTACCCACGTTCACTAGAAACTTCTTCCTCTCACACTCTTCCAAACTCTGATACTTGCCTACACAGCTTCTCATGTAAATCCGTCACCAGTAACTGGCTCAACTGTCAACCCGCCCATTCGTTACCAACAGCTCCAAGCCCCAACCCAAAACACTCGCGTTCTCCTCCCTGACCACTTTATCCATGTAAAAATTGAACAGCCATGAAGACATGATGCAGCTTTGCCGCAGACTCACTTTCACTGTAAGCCACACTCACATCGTTCCCCACTCTGACACATGCTCTGCTTTTAACATATAAGTCTTGTACCGCTTTCAACAGATTTCCGCCAACTGCATACAAATCCAACAGCCTCCACAGCGCTTCCCTGTAAACCCTGTCATGGGCCTTATCCAAATCCACGATGGCCCAGAAAACATCATTTCCCTTCACAAGGTACGTCTCACAAACTTGCTCTAATGCAAAAATCTGATCGGCACACCCTCTACCACTCATGAAACTTCATCTTTTCTCTCCAATTGCGCCATCCATACAGTCTCTAATCCTTTAGATCAGCCCTCGCCCGTGTAACTTACAGACCACACATAATAAACTGATACCTCTTGAGTTGCAGCATTCGTGTTTATTTCCCCCTACCCTTGTACAGCGGAACAATGTAAGCACCGCGCCACTGATTCGGCACCACGACTGTCACAAAACAAACATTCAGTAGCCTCAGCAGTTCTTTGACGATCGTTATTCCACCCGTTTTTCAGCACTCGGTCGCTACGCCATCCAACCGGGGGGATTTCCCTTGCTTTTATCACCTCTACCGCTTCCTGCACTTTGTCCCTGTGATGTCCGCAACCAGTCTCCCTCTCAAAACCGGCATCCGTGCACCATCACCCACAGCAACAATGTTAGCCTTTCTATCATCCTCGACATTGAACAACTCATCAAAATACTCGGCCCACCTTTCCGTACATCACCACTTTCCAACAACAACTGGATGTCTTCATCTTTCACCATCTCCTCCTTTCTGGGCTCCCACTTTCTCATGCACTTCTCCGTTTTCCTGAACATCTTTTGGTTTTCTTCAAAATTCTGACGCAACCGCTTGCCTCTACTTCCCTTTTAGCTCTTTTCACCACCCTCTTCACCTCATCTCTCTTCTCTGGCCAATTGAGCTAGGGTCAGCCCACTATTTGCACCACATCAACCAATTTTCAGCCGCCCTTACTACCAGTGACGAACATTACCGCCAGCTATCTGTAAGACAATTTGAACATCAATGTATTACACTTTTTAAAATGAGACCGTTCTAAACGCATAACAATATTCAGTTTATTCAGACTGATCCAACGCAAAAACGGCTTCGGAGCCGAGAAACGTAAATTCGGTGTACGTTTCTCGGCTCCCGAGGAACCGAGCTCGCGGAAGTCGGAGGTCGGTAAAGACCAAGGACAATGTAAGGGAAGATCAGATATGAGAGCGGGTGGTGATACCTTCATCGAGCTACTCATATGGCATGTAACATGAAATCGAAACGGGGAACTTGGCATGAGACTGGAACAAAACAAACACTCGTTTTATTGAACACCTCATGACGGCCGGATTTATGACAGATGAGTCTCTCCGGATAGTCTAGTAAACACGTGTAAAATATACAGATATACAGATACAGACACTAGGCCACATCCCCCAGAAAGGGGGGTGGCCGACGGCAAGGCGCAACTCACACCCTCATACGCTCACACTCACACAACTTAGCCCTTATGTGCTAAAGGGTCCGGCCGGTAGCCCCGAATGCACCAAGGAACCGTCGTCAGCAGCAGGGCCCGACAGTTTTCACTGGTTTACCCCGCCGCGTCATAATGACCGGGCCCCCCTCACCCACGACCATCCCGACAGCGGGATGCCAAGGGTGGGAAAGCACACCAGGGCAGCGTCAAAATCAACCATTCACAACCATTATCCACTCACGCCTGTTCATTGCACGCTCTCTTGCCACCTCCACATTCATCTCTCTTCTTCCCAACGCCTGCTTCAGACCATCCATCCACCCAAACTTCGGTCTACCTCTAGGCCTGCGACCACTAGCCTCCGCATTCATCAACCTTTTCACCAATCTCCCTTCATCCATCCTCTCCATGTGCCCGAACCATCTCAGTAAACGCGAATCCACTCTGTTCTCCAACTTTTTCGACATCCCTGTTCTGTTTCGAACCACGTCGTTGTTTGATCCGGTCTCTCAGCGTTACTTCAGCCATGCTCCTCGATGGATGATGATGATATACGCGTATTATATTCGGCCTCCAGCCCACACTTGCTTAGTTAGACAGTCTAAACACATTTTGCCTTTAGCACCCATTACATATGTGAATGTTGATTACACATTTAGACGGCTGAGCTTATTAGTTAGAAGTAATAAATATGAGGACGTCAGTGACTATTAATCCTTTACTGAGTTCTTCGTAAAAATGTGTCAGTAAAACGGGTTTAACGTTGAAGCAGCCGGTTCGATCTATGACGACTACTAAAAGCCACCGTTACCGCTCCAAGTCTTCGAAAATCTCATTCCTCTATAACTCGTTATAAAAAAGATAGAAATCTAGAGATCTGCCTTATACGGTACCAACTGAAACATAAAACTTTACTAATCTTCACCTATAAACCTACAAGGGACAACTGGCAGTCGCCAAGTACCATTTACAGGTGATTATCTTGGCCAAATTGAAACCACCTGTAGGGGCCTCTTGATGAAATTTTTGGTATCACTGATGGGGCAGTACCTCGCTGCTCAGCGCCTGGGCGTAGCCCCGGGAATCAACTGGAAGGCTTTTCTTAACACGAAGTGACTTTCATTGTACAAAAGTGTTTTAGAATTATTGAGCAAATTACAGGACCGCTTCACATGTATATGAACTCTGCAAGTATAATACAAAAATTATATTAAGAAGTTTGACCTTCGAATATGAGCATTTTACCCTATGATCTAATGATTTTACTGATCAATGAATTTGAGAAATGTTACAGGTGTTTTGACTACTCCAACAGGGCCAAACAATTGATGCATATAACATGAAATTGTATTTAATCAATAAAAACATAATGTCAAACTAGGACATGTCTGCATCCTCGTGAATAAAATATATTTCATCTTGTCGATCATGTGGCTCATGGAACTCTGACTGATGTACAAATTGACCGAGCAAAAATTTGATTTGGTTTCTAATCAGAAATGCTGTCAAACATCAGATCAATCCGAAATTCGAATTCTTTTCCCCAAAATGGTATGGATTTTTTTATGGATTCAACGCTACGAAGTAAATTCACACAATTTCACTCCATTTTCTTTAGCCCTCAAAATTTATAATATCTTCAATAGTGAAGAAACATGGCCAGCGTCGACATAATTTTACCGTTATTAAGTGCTGATTATCATTGAATAAGGAATTGTTTAAAACGAATTCAACACAGGTGAAAGATGTTGAGCAGTCGTATAGGTCATCCCTTAATCTCACTATGGCCCTCTATGAGAACACAATTGATTATCAATAGACACTACGAGCACTCTGAAAGCTTACCCTTATGACACGTAGCGCAATAATTAGGCATTGGTGACATAAATAAAAATCATGAATATGCTATTACGATACCACATCGTGATATATGTGTACCTTTCGTCGATATATTTTTTGCTTTGTCCCAGAACTACAGCTAGACACATTTTGTTTACATACAGTATCTGGAGCCGGTGGGGCGGACAAAATGGAAAATATTCCTCCTTCGGCACTGCATAATAACATCTTTATTATAGTGTATACGCCCAATGGATCAGCTGAGTGGAACCTCCTATTCAGAGGCCTATTCTCAAACCCCACCACCAGTTAAGGGGGAGTTTTGCCAGCAAAGAGCCAGTCATCGTCCTAATTCTAATTGACCAATTTTGCTATATATCGTGCACCAACTTCCTTCAAGACCATATGATCGTACCTGGTTTACGACAATTACTTTTTCTAGAAATCCTGCTTACCGTCAGCAAAGTAAAGAATGTTCAGAGAAGCCTTTGGGTAAAGGGCAGTTTGAAGCAGCAATTTTTCTCTCACTTCGAGAAAAAAATCGGTGATTGCTATTTTTCCCTTAAAAAGCGCCATAGATGCTAATTGATGTGACCCCAATAGGAGTTACGGAGAATCCGGCCCCAGTATGACACACTCCGAGTGACGCGTGGAAGGCGATTTGTATTCAGGTTGCAGATGGAAGCGTTCAGCTGTGAATGCAAATAGAAAGACTGAGTGCTGGCCTTCTCGAAGCTGACTTTCCTGAATAAATGTTCAAAAAATTTTGCAAGTAGGGCATGACTAGTGCTAGGAAAGACATCTAAATCATGACCTCCAAAATATATTGTCGTATAATTTTTTTTACTATAAGTATCAATTTCAGGTTGAGTACTTCATGAAGTAAAACAGTAGGTGTATAGTATTTTTGAACATACGTGGATATAGTAACAAAATACATTTAAAACTGTATCCACGACGATGAACGGAATTAGGTTATTCGGTGAAATATTCCGAAATTGTATTGCGGCTTTTAGATTATCAGAAAAGTACATGTCTCTCCGTCCGTCTGACGATCCAGATTTGAAAATACTTTAAATAGGTAAGAGCATTTGAGAGGCTCGATACAGAATTGGTCTTCAGTCGAGGTTCATCACATTATTTGCTTAATCACGAATACGGAAGGATAGGTTTTCCTGTAGACCAGTAACAGTCGTATTCAGAATGCAACCAAAGACGTAGTGAGGATTTTTGACAATCTCAATAACATACAATGGCCACTGAAATGAAATAAGAAACACTTCACAGCACTAAGGAGACATAGCTTCCTTGAATTTAACCTATAACTTCAAAACTGTAAGAAAATTAGCAATTGTATCGTCAACGTAGGGGCGGAAACTACACTAGTTACAATGACGTCTGAGATGTCGATTGTGGAGTATAGTGTATAACCATCTTTTAACGACAACTCTAATTTCCGCTCTGTAACGTTACAAAATCTTAAATTACTACTTGCTTTTAATAACAATCTCGTAAAATTCCCTCCAGCATCCCTCCCGCAATAACTCAATAAAGGGATCCCATCACTTTCGATTAAAATTTCAGTTCAAGTCATAATACTTGTGATTCCTCCATTATTTAGGAGC
>SDVV010006465.1:0-18438 GCA_016164225.1 Gammarus roeselii
AGGTATTTGATAATTACAATTTATTCCCATTCACCTTTATATCCCAAGTTGGTCCTATCTTTGCCTAAACTTGTCAACAATTAATATTTTGTTGCTAAAAAGTGCAATGCAATGCTTAATCACAAACTTGCCTTTAATCCAGGACTTAGCAGTTCAAGATCCCTGTGCTGCTTCCAATATGCTGATTGGCTTCGTCTCCACTCCTTGCTGCCGCTCTTGGCACTGATTGGTGGCACCCAAAATCCTTGTTGCTGAATGGTTCCTTGCAGTAACGCCGGGAACTTGAAATTGGAGTTCCGCACTGCTTGCTGGCAAGTTGATGTGCGGAGGGATTCCCGCCGCCAGAGGGAAACTGCATCTACGACACATTTCCAATGGAAGTTAATACAATGGTCTAAAGTATAATACCTTCATCTTAACAGACAATACATTATATACAGGATGGGAATTTCATGTTAGTTGCTGTGAGGGAGAGCAGTGCAGAACTCAACTTCGGGAGCCCATACAAACCAAGTTTACCTTTTCAACTAAACTGGTTTTGCCAACTGGTCTCTCACTAGAAAACTAATTTTTATTTTGACGTGCATTTTCCGGGTGAAATAACTACTCGTCGGGGGGCCAGTGGATTCGTCTCTTAGTTTGCCTGTTGGAATGGCTCTGAGCTTCAGGGAGTGACATGGACTCATAAAGCAGTGCCTCCGTTCTATTGTTTTCAAATTGAGGGGTTCAGTCATGTACATCATAGCATTTAGATTTTAACTAATATCAGGGTGGTAATGCCTACTAGTTCTTACCTTCCATCCTGGTCCGTGAGTACAATATTGTAATTTTTGAAAGGATGTGAGCTCTCAATGATTAGACAGAGAACTATAATCATATGAATTCTAAGAAAAGAGCATCTTTTCAAAGGTCGGACTTTAGCACATTTGTCACTAGGATATCACCAATAAGTATTGTCTTAGGGGTCTTATAGTTCTATGTTGCCAAGGTGTTGATACAGTATGGTACATTGTGTGCCGGCTTGGTTAGTGAAGATTTTTCAGTCGAGGCGACGATTGGAGGCTCTGTATTGGACGGATGGGGGTGGGGAAGTTTTGGACCCAGTTTCAGAGGGACGAGGGGTGATAGACGGAGAGTTCTGCAGTGTTGGCTGAGTATCTGCCGCCAGACGACCTATAGAGATTAAAGGCTCTGTATCGGACAAATAAGTGAGGGTTATGGCCCCAGTTTCGGAAGGACAGAAGGTGACAGATGGAGAGTTCGACATCGTTGGGTGAGTATCTACCACCAGATGAGCGACCCTGTGGGAAATAATAGACTTCCCGCTATCACATTTTTTGGGATGGTCGTTGGCCGCCAGAGTGTCTGGCATTACGGCAGTCCTGTGTTTTTAGGCTTTCTGGTATTGATGCATTTTTCGCTTTTGCTTGATATGCAGTCCCTGTTATTCATAGCACATGCGCATTTTTTGCATGGCCCACTATAGCAAGGGGGTAATCGCATTTGCTTCTGTTGGCGGTGTGGCTGAAGGGCGTCATATCTTTAAATCAAAGTTAAGTATCAGTGAAGTGGACGGCTTCGAGGGTTTCTTGTTGAAGGGTTTCACAGAGCTCCTGACTTGTTTCTCATTTTTAGGGCTCCGCCATGAGAGGGGACGACGTGACCTTATTCTGTGGATAATCGTGTGGGTGTTGCACGAATGGATAGCAAAGAACACATGGAAGGTCAAAAGGTGGTTTAGAGCTATATAGTCGAGAAGCTGTTACACCATTATTCAGTGATTAATCACCAATAATTTTTAAAATAAATATCTGCTTATACTGACAAAAAGCGATTTGTACTGATAACGAGATAAGGTTGCGTAGAAATAGAAATAAACGTTTCAGTGATGCGCAAAATGTCACTAAGATCTCTAGCGAATAGCCGATTTTCTTAGTGTAAAAAGTATCTAACAAAAGCAGTGTTGACAATAACAGTAATAATTGTAATTAAACAGAAAAAACGTAAAGAACGCTGTAAGTGGGACTGTTAAATGTTTCAGCTTCTCGCAAGCACGAATAGAATATTTGCGTGCTTCCTTAAAATTCTCAAAGGACAGGTTACAGTTGAACACAGTTTCCCTTGTAACGGTTCAGTTAATTGCAAGATATGACTGAGGTGTTCAACTTTTACTCAGTTTCATCACCTCCTCACAATCAGTTGTAGAATTGAAATTATACGCCTAAACAGCCTTCAAATGACAGTTACGACGAAAGAGCGGCAAACATTTCGATAGGAATTGCAAATAAATCTTGATTGCCTCAGCTGAGGAGATATAATTTGGCTTACCAAAGGTTGCTTATGGCACAAGCTCGCGACAAATATTTCAATTAAACACAAAATAATTCTCGAAGAATCTCTTGCGAGTGGCCGATTTTCTTGATAGAGGGATGCGGGGGAATATCCGGTGGATGTAGGTCCACTACACTCCGGCAAACATGCGAGTACATAGGCAGACAGGCGCGAATGCATCAGAGGCAGACAAGAGGAGGTGGTCGAGGAGGAGGGGGGTGAGGTTAGACTAAGAGATGGTGGTGTACCTATTGTTTGGTGTGACAGGCGGCTTTAACAATGGGGATTTGCAAAACAGAGCACTGCAGTGCGGAACACTGAAAGTACGGAACACTTGACGGAATACTGATTAAATACATACTGCTAATGAAGTGAGCGACTACCGTAATAATAATGATTTTCAGCTCAGAACGTTGAAATGATGATTTGCGGTACAAAACACTGAAAAACACTATGCCGCTAATGATATAACAAAAAGCTCTAATAATAATGCTAATTTGACAATAACCAACCATGAATAATTGAGTAGTAGACTGATATTGTAAGATGAAACAAAACACGTTATAATTCTAGTCTGTCGACCCACACTCGGACACTTCAGCGGCAGGGTTCCTCTTTCACACCAAGGCTGGCAAAGTTTCAGTAATTAAGCTCCCAATGCTATGATTTTGTTCGAGTTACGCGGGATAGAGTTGGACAAGATACTCAAAAACGATGTATAGTTTGCATTACATTTGACCAGCGCTTCTTGTTACACGAGTTATCCGACGATCACTAGCATTCCTTTGAAGGCAAACGGCGCCTCTGTTGTCCTCAATTAATTGCAAATGATTTGATATCGTTCACACATAGTAACAAAATGTTAATAAATGTTATTATTAGATTAGATGCTAGGGACGTGAATACCGAGACAGATGCGCATATGTTATGGTGTGTAGCACAGCCCGATTGAAGAGAGAACCAAGTAATGACACAAACTCGTAACAAATATTTCAAGGAGAATATGTGAAGCAGCAAAAAAGAAAACAAAGTAAAAAAAAATTGATCCCAAATACTCATCTAAGAGCCTCTTGTGAGTGGCTTATTTTGTTAATGGGGGGATGGGGAGGGTTATAGATGTAGGTCCACGGCACTTCGGCATGCAGGCGCGTTCAAAGGCAGACACAGCCGAGGCAGACAAGAGAAGGTAGGCGAGGGGGGAGGTTGGACAAGGAGATGGTGGTGGACCTACTGCTTGATGTGACAGGCTGGTCTAACAATGGTGATTTACAGTACATACCACTGCAGGACGAAACCCTGATAAAGAAAATACTGCTAATGATATGAGCGACTGCTAGAATGATAACGATTGCGTATTGGGAATACGGAACAGTGAAAAGCACAATCCTGATTATGAAGTGAGCGACCACTATAAAAATTATTTATAGCACAGAAAACAAATATTTTCTTATATATTGTTACGTGACCTCTCATATTTTGTGGTATTTTTATTTGTTTATCCCTATATCTCTACTACCTCACCTTAACTTTTGTATCTTCAAGGACGAGCTGATAAGATGATAGCGTATGAAGTACATTCCCTTTATGGGCTGCTACCGCACCGCTCCAACGTCACTACAAAGTTCGTTTGCATTTGTTCATCGCGTGGGATTCATATTTGGATAGGAGTGCAAGGTGTCATCTGCTGTCTGTGTTGTTACTGCTCTATTGCTCTGTAATTTCGAAATAACTGGTGTCGGGAAATAAATTCGACCCATAAAATCCTTCATCAACACTCCTTGTAGGCTCCTTTCGTCTAAGGTGGAATGTTAATAATGTGTTCTGCTGCGTGGGATGCTTGGTCAGCTGAGCTTGCTTCCTTGTCTATTCCACAAGCAGATATTGTACCGACTGCTACCTGCATACAACTCTTTTCAAGCTGTTTTATTAGACACTGCTAATAAGAATTTTTCTCTTGGTTCACCGCCCTACGGAGTACAGGGGAGTCTGCATTAGCTTCGCGTTGGGACTCCGATGGAACATGGAAGCGACAACTACAACTTCTACGACTACTTTATCTTGATTCATCTGCTATTTCTCATCTCCTGCCTTGGACTGCAGAATTACATGTTCGTGAAATTTGGGATGACCACACTGTTTGCATTGTTAGGGACCTTCACCTGTTGGATGTTGATGTCTGAGTGTTGGCTGTCTACTGCCCCCCCCCCCAGGCAGCCCAGCTTATGATGAGGCTTGCAATTCTTAACTCATTTAACTCAACTGATCTTGACCTTTGGTGCTGACTGTGAGGTGGTAATTTTGGGTGACTTTAGGGTTAACCTGCTCCCCTTAGCTTGGACTTTTGAGAATGTTTTGCATGTATATGTATGACTGGTGAATGTCTTTTCTGAACTGTTTTCTATCTGTTGGTCTGACACAGTGGGTGACCGAGAGCCCTTTCCTTGTAGGTAGTTTTATTTTGGACCTTTCCCTTATGTAGGAGTTGGGTAGGGTGCAATCTTTATTGAGTGGGAATATCTTTTCCATGTGAAACTGGAGCAAGATGTTGACTTTTTTCACAGTGAAAGGTACCTTTGGCATAGGGGAAACTATGATGCCATATCAGGCCCATAATAATCTGGATCCTTCTATGATATTGATTGACAGCTGGAATTTAGGTACTTTCAATGTGCCTGGTGTTTATTCTGAAGAGGCTGGTTGACCTACATGTTCCAATTCATAATGGAGAACAGTCTGTGCCGTAGTCTATCCATCCACCTTGGCAGTTGATGCCAATGTGCCATTCAAAGTTGTGCTCAGTATGAGGAACATCTCATGATCTCATGGATCAATTTTGCAAGTGTCTATAACTCTTCCACTTATACATCCGAAATAAAACAAAGGGTAGTTTATCTGTTGGTCCTCTTCATGCTGCTGGTGGTGATTATGTTGACTGCCCCCAGGTCCCAGGTCATGAGTGAAATTTTTGCTGATGCATTTGCCTCTATTTTTGTTGTTGATGCTCCTCCTACCCTCAATCACGTCTTTCCTGGAGGGATGCCTGATCCAGTTATCACTCGTGCTCAAGGGCTTGGCGTGTTGTTGGCTTGAGATGCTTTGTTGGCTGTGGGGCTCAATGGCATACATCCTAAGCTTCTGAAAAGTTGTGGGGGTGCACTGTTGGGGCCTTTGTTAACTCTGTTCTGGAGTTTCTTACTTTGTGGAGTTCTTCTTGACTTGTGGCTGGAGTCCATTGTGATCCCCCTGTGCAAGGGCAAGTCTAGGTGTGATCCTCTGAATTATTGCCCTGTCAGTCTGACCTCTGTGTGCTGCAAAAGTTTGAAAAAGATTGTTTCTGGTCTGGTCAAATTTATGGAGGGCAATGAGATTCTGTTCCCTTGCCAGTTTGGATTCGGGAAATTTTGGTTTATTGGGGATCAGCTTTTCTTGGCTTATTTGGATGTTTTGGACTAGGTAGATGATGGCTTTGTTGTGGATGTTGTGTTGCTTGATTTTTCTAAGGCACTCAATGTTGTCGCTTATGCTGTGTTGATTCACAAACTGGGGGAAGTGGAAGGGAGACCAGTTTTGTTTGGTTGGATTATTTGGCTGATGGTTCTTAAAGGGTTGCTGCTGATGTGTTGTAAGTCAAAGGGGGTAGTTAACGGTCTTCTGTAGGGTTTGGTGCTTGGCCCTGTGCTATTTCTGATCTATGTTAATCACATCACAAATGAAGTGCTGTGTTTTTATAAAGCATTTGCTGATGACTACAAGCTGAATCCTCCAAAACCACACTACCTCCACCAGAACAACAATTGGTTACAGATTCCAAAACAGCCAGCTAGCTTTTAACAGGCAACAAGCAATCAAAATTAATCCCACCAGAACACTACAAATACAACCTCTCTGCTCCTGGTGATTTGACTGCCAATTTTACTACCACTAATGGGTTGGACAAATAGAACACCGCTACATCAAATTTGAAAGCATCTGCAAATGCTTGCACCAAATCTAAGGTTGGGAATTCCTCTCAGTCATGTGTACTACTGATATATTTCCTGTTGGCAGCATTATTTTGAAAGCCCCGGTTGGCAGCATTATTTTGAAAACCCCGGGACAGTCAGCGGAAAACTCTCCGCAGTGCATCCAATTTGTCAAAACTGGCATAGGTACTATAACTCTGTTATGGGTGAGTTGTATGATCAAGGCCCAGTTCCCATTTGCAAAAAAAAAACCATTTCCAATATCCGATGTCCAAAATATGTGAATGCTTAAGTTATTGCAAATGGAAATACTATCCTACTCTACATAGTACACCAGCAGCATCCATGATGACCACTAGCACCTAACCCCAACTATGAACAACTACAGCTGATATTCAAGCTAACGATGAGTCACTTGCCAATTGCAAATTATTACCCCTACTGCAGAAATCTCTGTGTACTGCTAATTTTAGTCAGGTATTGCAATTACTGCTGCTGGTAGTAACGAATAAATAACAGATGTATTACGTACTGAAGGTGTTCATTGTTCCAGGTAAACTAACCAATGTCACCTAGTAAATAAGTCCATAAAATATGAGTAATTAATGATCAAATGGAGCTAAGTTTAATTATGGAAAATAGCAAATAATAACTAATTATGATACTGAACTGAACACCAAGTTCAATTCAGTATGAACCATGCAGTATATTAGAGCTCTCTCTAATTTTGTCAGCAATCAGATTCTTTTCTGATAATATATGTTACCAATATAGTATAGCATAGGGTAAACCAGTAATAATATTTCCTTTAGCAAAATATTATTGATACAACTGTAAACCAGGTATGTTGGGTCTCAGGTATTTATAGCACCCAGGGTTGAGCAGTATTATGCTACAATATCCCCAAATTATTATTTATGACAATAATGTCATAATTAATACTATGCAATTTTTTTGATATTATGGTATCTACAATAATTGAAACCATGCTACTGATGGGAATATGCTATTATGCTGATGTGATGTGCTCTGTTAATGCAGTGACAGGCCTGAACAGATCCTATGCTAATTTGTCAATGTAATGGCAGGTCTGAACTACTAACAAAGCTACCTTCTCAATATAATGGCACTTCTGCATATATGCAGGCCAAACTCTATATTCCAGACACTGCCAATGTAATGACAGGTCTGTTACACATGCAAAAACTTACTTTGTCAATATATGACCAAGGGTAAATGATGAAATCTTCCGAATCAGTAAATGATTTTGGGAGATATCAGCATTAGTTGAGATATCAAGATGAGCTGGACTAGGGCTGTGATTAGGCAGGTGCTAGCCAGTAGACTAGCAAAGTACTATCCTAAAGCATAAAAATTGGGAAGAATCTCAGCCAAAAACAGCCTTCAGGTTTGAGGTTTTGCTCTCAGTAGAGTTTGGAAATCCTTAGCAATTATTTTTGCTGGAGGAGACAGGAAGACCAATGGTTGGCTAACAGCCCCATAACATGCCTTTAGCTACTTTGATGCTAAAGATATGAGAATGGATACTGGAGTCTACATAGTCTAAGGAATCAAATCAATGTCAGCCAACAGCTGAATTCTACTTTATTCTGACCAACCCAATCATAGCCAAGAGCAGAGTTCAGACTATCGGTTAGTGTGGCCTATGTCCACCCCACTAAAATGATTAATTTATGTTCCACAGAAACTCTGAAGAGCAATTAATTCCTCTGAACAGAACCTAATAGTTGGAGTAGAGTAAACTGGAAAGCACACCATCAGTAATGATTGCTAGCTTCTCTCTCAATCAAATGGATATGGTAGGCTTTATGATGCTTTAGCTGGACCTAAACAATGATGCTGGAAAGATCTGCATATGATCTTGTAAAACTTGTGGTGCTCATCTCACTTTTTCGTATTGTGTGTTTGTCTTGATAAATTGACCACTAATGCATTGATTATTTAGATTTATTATACAGGGTTTGCTTCAAGAACCTATCAACATCCTAATTGGAAACCCCCTGTCTGAACATCAGCAGAAATCAAGTAGTGGTTGTTGCTACAATTGATGTTGAATGCTCTAAAGCTTCTGCTAGGAGGATCTATGACTTCCTGCTTAAAGCAAAACTCCAGCTGTCGCACCTATCTAGACAACAACGGTAATGGTGTCGTGACGACTGTCTCAGACTTGAAGGCCTGGAGACCTGGACTTTGGAGGCTTCCCTGCAAAACGCAAAAAATGGTCAGCTAAATAGGAAAATATAATTTGTGACTTAGATTAGATTAATGAAAGAAACTGATTATCTGGTCATATTGGTGATAACTTCTACTCAAAATGACATTATGAAATGCAACTCATTTGTGCATCTCAGGGCTTTATTAATTTGTGAAATAATTACTTTGAAAATGACTTATCCAACATGGCAAAATATGAAATAGATCAAAATCTATGAGCAATTCATATGAGTATATTAGACTTTTAATAAGGAATAAGATTGTTATAATATCTTTTATGATTATCATTGATATATTGCCTGAAGGGCATGAATTAAATGATGAATACAAAAACTTTTCTATGGATTCTTCAAACAACTATGAAAGCTGACCTAGCCAATAGTTACAAGTTGATTGCTCACCTTTCTCCCTGATTCCTAGCTCTGAGGAAAAGGTGGAGGACACTGCAGGTTGCAGGCTTGTACACTCTAAATCCTCAGGTTGCTTGATTGGTGGTGATGGTAGCAATAGGCAGGCAGACACAATAGGCAGGAGGAAAAACTTCATCTGCAAACTAATCATCAGTCAGTTTTGCAGTCACTAATCTGAGACAAAATGGTTAGGAGAAATGTGGGATGGCCAAGTACAAAAGTAATGGGGCACTCCGTAACAACTCAGAGCAGCAAAGAAGGGATCAGGACTGCCCGGAATGCTGACATTCTCAAAATTCTTCAAAAAATTGTCAGTCACCCAGTGATTTCTGTAGGGTCTTCTGGTATTACCCACAGGAAAACTGACTGTGACAAACAGTCAGCAACCACATATGACTTGCCATGCAAATATTCTAATTCTTAATGAGATCTAGCCAAATCCTCAACGGTTCTAAGAGTTGATCATCCACCCTTTTCATGTGACTGAGATACACTAATGGTTTGTGGTCTGTCCTAATAATGTAATGTCTTTTGGACAAGTAAACTTTGAAATAGTTCACTGCAAATCTAATGTCAGCCAATTCTGGCTCAGTGGCACTGTACCCCAATTGAGCTTTATTGAAGGACACCCCAGCATAGCTAATAACATCTCACCTGTGTATCTCACCTATGCAGCCCCCTATAGGTCAAAAGAAAACAAAACAATGAAGACAGTCAACAACTGCACACATCTGTCAGCAACACAAACAAAGCCATAAGATCACATCAAATTATGTCTAGCAAAACTCTTACAACACTGTCCCCAACTCCTCCGCCAAGGCCCTCTTGAAGCCGCGAAGTGAATCACACTGAACCACATCAGCGGGTGATCTGTTCTAAATCTGCACTCAGCAAGAATAAAAGAATCTGAGTTGATAGTCTGTCTGACAGCAAGGAACCACCAGCTTGAACGAATGCCCATGTGTGCCAATATCCGGAGCTTTCTCAAACAGAGCAGACAAACTTTAATCAACAGAAATATGAAAAATCTTCCAACAGTTCACAAGATCTGAATGCAACAACCTCCCCTTCACAGAAAACAACTGCATAGCTTTGAGCTGTTCTCCATAGTCCACTCCGCCCAGCCGATCAATTTGCCTGGTTCACCTCCTCTGCACAGACTCCAACAATCTCAGATCCCCCAAATATCCCACATTCCACACACATGAGCAGTAGTCAAAGAAGGGTCATATAGCTATGGTTAATAAACAAAAAGACCATGATAACAGAACTCCTATTGACAGTTCAGCAGAGCAGGCTGGTTGCCAGTGTGGGAGCCTTTCTAACAACACTTCTCACATGGAGATGGAACCACAGCCTTTAGTCAACAAGCACTCCCAAGTCCCTGAAGAAATCAACAAGCTCAAGTACCACACCATTCAAATTATAAGCAATTCCATCATCAATCTGCTCCAATTCAAGACCGCCCCTGTAGAAACGCATAAAAACACACTTGTCAATGTTCAACAAGAGATTGTATGACAACGACACAGACTGAACCAAATCCAGATCCCTCTGCAAGGAAGACACACCCAGGCAAACTGCTTGTACATTGCCTGGGTGTGTCTTCCTTGCAGAGTGATGTTCCACTCATTCTGAACTTGTGCTAAAACTGCTCCTGCAGCAGTGCCACTTGCATTTTTAGTCAAGATAAAAAGATTTCTTGCATCAGAATAAGCCAATAGAGGCGCACTAACTAATGCCTGCTTCACCCTAACAAAAGCCCCTGCACATTCTTTGAACCACTTGAAACATCTAATAGATGTCAATGCATACAAGGGCTTCATTTCTTCTGCCAAATCCTTAAGAAATTTCTTGTCAAAGTTTACCATCCCATTGAAAGAGTTCACCTGTCTGACAGTTTTTGAAGTAGGAAACTCCAGTATTGCTTGAATTTTGGCGTCCAGAGGCCCAAGTACTTTCCTCCAATCTAAATAACTCCCACTTGGCAGCTGTTAATTTCAGACCATGCTGTGCTAATCTTGCAAAAACAGAAGCAAAGTTCTGCAAATGCTCTTCAAAATTCTTTCCAACAACCAAAATATCATCCAGACATGCATGAACTTGTTCAAAAAGAACCCCAGCCAGCGCAATGCAAATAAACTAGCTGGTCCATTGGAAACACCACAGGGCATCCTGATAAACTGGTAACTGATCACCAGTTGAAAATGTTATTTCCCTACTCTTCCCAACAAGCAGAAGCTAATGGTAACCCAAACGCAGATTCAATGAGGAAAAATACTGGTTATCTATAAATTGACAGATTGCATCAGACATGTTAGGTAACGGGAAAGAATCCCTCTTTGTCAACGCATTCATGGCTCTGTAGTCCACACACAACTGTAAGCTTCCATTCTTCCAAACAGGCACCAGAGGTGAAGCCCTTGCTGAGGATGAAAGCTCAATTATTCCCTGATCTAAAAGTTTTTGAGTCTCATGGTTAATTTTCTCTGGCAAAGGACCTGGGAACCTTCTGTACCTCTGTTCAACTGGCTGGGTCCCTTGCACATCTAGTGTGTGTAACTGTCTGTGTACAACCCAAGTCTAGTTCATCCCTGCCAATTACCTGGCTAGGAGGTTTGAGAAATTTTTAAACTCTACACTTTTGCTCATCGGTCAAATCAGTCTGCACCAAATGGAACAAGTCTATTGCTCCTACAGAATTGTCCGTGGCCTCCCAATCATGACCCATAGCATTGGCAGTAAAGTCCGCTGATTGATTAAACATAGAGAACTTCTGGTCTTTTTCAATGTGCACAGGGTCCTCTGAGGGGTTAACTACTTCAATGTAGGTAAGTTGATCTGTCACTGCATTAATTGATCTTGCAACCAGAACAGGCAAACAAAAACTGACAACAGGCTCAATGCACCCTTCCACATTGTCCTGAACAGGAACAGATACTTCAATCAAAGTATATATAATATCGGGGCTTTAGCTCCCACTTCATAGAACATTGAACATTGTACATGCTGGGGTTCTGCATGGTTGCCCTCAAGTCAATTTTGAAAAGATTCCCAGTGGGAGGGCAATATCTTAATGATTGATTAACTGTATTGACACAAAGGTAATACTGATCTAAGAAGTCCAGCCCCAAAATAAATGGAAACGCCGCCAAATTTTGCTTTGTAATAACCAATGCAATGCAGCTGCATTACCAAAGATCACACAGCAATTGGCAGGACTACCTCTCCTAAGAGATCCAACTGCATTCCACTAACACCAGTCATGGTGCTAATAGTAACAGGCCTCAGCTTGTCATGCAGAGATGGGACAACATTAAGTGATGAGGAAGCAGCAATGGTCACCGCAGCTCCAGTGTCAACCAACGCCTATACTTCCACACTGTTGCGGCAGAAGTGGTAAAACAGTCTGAATACAAGTCAACAGCAGGACCCTGCATTTGGAGAGCAATAGCACAGTAAACCCCACAGCAGTCAGTCACAGGGTAGAGTCAGTTAGGTTAGTTAACCAAAACTGGTTCAACTCACCTGGAGAAGAAGAGGTGATGGGTGGAAGATAGCTGGACGGTCACAAAAGGTTCCTGGTTCTGGAAGTCAAGGCTCCTATTGCAACTGAAATTTTAAGGGATCAGTTCCTTTGGGGTCAGTGCCTAAGTAACAGATAACTGGACCAGATACAGATTAAGGAATAGGTTTACCTAAGGGTACAGCAATAATTGGACTAGAGATATTACAATATGGGTAACGGGGTATCAAATACAACAAAGTGAGTAGCCAAAAGACAGCAGATGTAGCTAGCATCTTCCTATAACCCTACACAAGTTACACGGCCAAGTAGCCAGTCTTTCATCAGTGAAAAATGACTGAATTCAGTTCTGAACACTCACAACAGAATTACTGGCCATATAATAATAGTTGTACTTTCTATTGGAAACTTGCATTGATATTCAAAAAGGGGTGTTAGTGTTTAACAGAGGTACATTCCACTTGAGCTAGGCTGGACAACACTTCATTCTCCCAATCATCACATGGAACTATGTCATACCTATAGACTCCAACAGATGTCAAGCCCCTAGCTACAATTCTAACAACTCAAAAATGCAAGCACCCAGATAAAGCTGGTGCAAGGGTTGCAAGTATTGGTCAAAAATGGAGCAGCGGTAAAGACTATAGATGAAGCAGTAAACAACTGGTCAGGTTTGGCAGTCAAGCCCTGGCTAGCACCAAGCAGAAAACGTCAGCTAGCTGGTTAGTAGATACAGTGGCATCTAACATACTTGCAAAGCGTGGGCTGGAGAGGAGAAAGCAGGACAGGCTGGAAAAACACAGGAACAATACTGCAGGCAGAATGAGCGGCAAGTGAGCAACTAACCATGGCAGTCAAGGTAAACACTGAGAGGACCCCGGGCTCTGCTAGTGATAGACTCAGACAAGCAACCGCCAGTTGAGAGCATGCAGGTTGAGCCCAAAACAAGGTGCCCCTGCAATAAATCAGAAGGAATAAGGTATACATCCATAATGAATCAGGCCCTCTGACTTGGGTATGTGCAAGAAGCAAAGATAGCAGTACAGTATAAATCATGCAGTCA
Source organism: Gammarus roeselii (assembly GCA_016164225.1). Classification (NCBI taxonomy): domain Eukaryota; kingdom Metazoa; phylum Arthropoda; class Malacostraca; order Amphipoda; family Gammaridae; genus Gammarus; species Gammarus roeselii. Next base: position 13,528 of record SDVV010006465.1, read on the forward strand.
CTCCTGCAACTGAAGCAGGAAATAATCTTACAATGACTATAAGAGCACCCAGGACCAGTCACTCTCCCACCAAGAAGACGAGCTTTGGTAAGGTAACATGTACTTGCCAAAATAGAGCCTGTGGGACAAGATAGGTCTTCTCAGATGGACAAACACATGCAGGGTGCAGGTTAATGCTGAGCAGGTTGAAGTAGATTGCAGGAAAAGGCAAGCAAGTGACTAGCTAAGTACAACTCTGCCTGCCTAACAGCACAAACACATGGGGAGGTAAAGAAACCATTTAATTATGAGGCAGAACTAGATCATGACATTAAACATGGCATATGTAATGGGATAAGAGTTCTGCCATTTCAACACCACAAATAAACAATGGTACCTGGTATGAGATGGCTACACCATCAGTACCAGTTCAATCAGCTAAGAGACCATCCTTTTTGCATTCTTCAGTCAGAGATGCCCTCACTTCCCTGGCAGAGGCGCGTTTCCCAAACTAGAGGGTTTCTTGGAACATTTATAACTCTCGTGATCAAGAGAAAAGTGCACCGTACCGAACACAACTACACCCCTGCGCCTAAAAAAGTCACACTCAGCCAAGACATGCCTTCCTTTCTCACAGAAACCTCATTTCTCTGACTTCCCCTGAGCCTGAATAGCTGCCAGTCATACCTCTACATCTACCGTTACTACCTTTGTTTTCACAACTAGTTGCCTGGCTATTCTCAGGACAATTCCTGGTAAAATTCCCTGGTGCATTGCACCTGAAACAAATGAACTGCTTCTGAAAACAGTCTACCTTCAAATTATCAACCTTGATACACCATTTGCATGCATGCAACTCTAGGCTAGCTGACCTGCCTCCTATCAGGAATATATCTGCTACAGCTGTGACAGACATGGGGACAGCCTTAGGCCCCCTAAATGACTTGTGATTCCAGAATAGTAGCCAAATTGACCAGCTGAGAAAGAGTGGCACCCTCCTGGTGACCCAACTGAACATTCAACTGCTGCAGCATTGAAGGTGAGATGACACTAAGGTGATTTAGTTGCACCATCATATCCATACTAGTTGTTCCTGCACATGAGACCTTCATTGCCAATATTTCCAATCTAATAGAAAAACATACTAAACTGTCACCCATATGCCGAGATGCCAAAAAGAAATTCGTGAACTTATTACTTGAAAGAGTAGTCCTTTTGGTCTCAGTTTCACAATAGCATAGTCTGCTTCCATTCCAAATGCATTTACAATTGCTATTGCTTCTTCCTCCAAAAATATTGGCAAAACCTGCATCCACAAATTTGTCATTTTTGTATACAGCAAGGGAATACTTTTCAAATGCTACTAGAAAAGTGTCTATTCCTGTTCCTCCAGTAAAACTAGCAACCACCTTGACCATCTTTTATCCGGCAACATCTCACCTTTGCAGCCCCCCACAGCCCCAACAGCTGTTGACAGGGCATGCAGCCATGAGAGGCAGTACACCTCAGCGTGCCAGCAATCAAAATGAACAGCATGGTACAAGCACTGCAGCAGGACGCTAGTTGGAATGCACTCAATAGGTCAAAAAAAAAACAATGAAGACATTCAGCAACTGCACACAACTGTCAGCAATACAAACAAAGCCACAATATCACATAAAATTCAGTCAAGCAAAACTCATACAACACTGCCCCAAATTCCTCCGCCAGGGCCCTCTTAAAGCCACAAAGTGAATCACACTGCGCCACATCAGCGGGCAGCCGGTTTCAAATCTGCACACAGCAAGAATAAAAGAATCTGCATTAATAGTCCGTCTTACAGCAAAGAACCACCAGCTTGAAAGAATGCCCATGTGTGCCAACATCCGGATCTCTCTCAAACAGAGCAGACAAACCTGAATCAACAGAACAGTGAAAAATCTTCCAACACTTCACAAGATCAGAACGCAACAACCTCCCCCTCACAGAAAACAACTGCATTGCTTTGAGCCGCTCACTTTAATCCACTCCACCCAGCCCATCAATTTCCCTGGTCCGCCTCCTCTGCACAGACTCCAACAGTCTCAGATCCCCCAAATATCAGACATTCCACACACTTGAGCAGTAGTCCAAGATGGGTCTAATATGAGTAATAAACAAAGAGACCATGAAAACAGAACTCCTATTGCCAGAAGAGCATAGCAGACTGGTTGCCAGAGTGGAAGCCTTTCTTACAACACTCCTCACGTGGAGATGGAACCGCAGCCTTGAGTCAACAAGCACTCCCAAGTCCCTGATGGAATCAACAATCTCAAGTACCACACTATTCAAATAATAATAAGCAGTTCTATCATCAATCTGCTCCAATTCAAGACGGCCCTTGTAAAAACGCATAAAAATACACTTGTCAATGTTCAACGAGAGATTCCATGACAACGTCACAGACTGCACCAAATTCAGATCCCTCTGCAAGGAAGACACACCCAGGCGAACTGCTTGTACATCGTGGGATAAACTCAAATAGAGTTTGGAGTCGTCAGCAAAGGCCTTCCACTCACAAGCCACACCTGCTGCAACATGATTGACATATAGCAGGAACAAGAGCAGACCCAGCACAGAACCGTGGACAACACCACTTGTCACCTCACGGAAGTCACTGACAACTCCCCCCACAGAAACACACATTTGTCTCCCTATCAAAAAATTACGAATCTAATCTAACAGTCCACCCAGAATACCATTCCTTCATCTACCCAATCAGCAATCTCACCATAGTAAGCAAAAGTTGGTCTACAGTGCCCCTTCTAACCCTGAAACCAAATTGACCCTCAGACAAAATGACAGAATCTTCCAGAAAAGACACCAACTGGGACACAATAACCCGCTCCAGCACCTTACAGCAAACAGAAGTAAGACTGACAGGTCGGTAATTGAGAGGGTTACTTCTGAAACCAGATTTGAATATAGGAATCACACGAGCCTCCTTCCAGGCCTCCGGTAAAACTCCCAGGTCCAATGATTTTGCAAAAATCAGAGACAAGGGCAATGACAGCTGCCAAGAACATGACTTCAAAACACCAGGGTGAATGCCATCAGGTCCAGGGGCAGAAAATGAGTCTAAACCACCCAGAACCTGGGAAATTAACAGTCTAGTCACACAAATCCCATGAAATTTTCCAGGAAAAAACTTATGTGGGGAAGGGCCAGCTGGATCAGCATCCACAAAAACAGCATCAACAAAACATACTGGATTTATTTTTTACATGCAAGCCAGATCGTATTGAGGATGTTGTTATTTAGGCTCCTATTCCAAGGTGTGCTAATTTGCCTAATATTTGTGATTATTTGTTTGGGAATGTCTTGGAGCCTGATGGTGCAAGACACCAAGCTTGGAAGTATTCTTGGCGCCGGGGTAACTACGGCGCTGTAACGGAAATACCCTGCATTTCCTAACCTCTGTGTTTCTGCTTTATACTTGCAGATGAAGCACCAATATTAAACTATTAATTTCAGTATATGCCCTATGTCAATACCTACTGAAAAGGCACTTCAACTTAAGAGTTACCTAGAGGCTCATGCTCACCTCCCGGCTGACTCTTACCTCATCCCTGGCAGGTGTTTGACCTCAAATACCTTGGTCTTCACTGGAACCCTGAGAGTCCTGCAGATAGGTCTACAAGACACAAGGCTCAAAAGAAACCTTTGTTGTATACTCCGCTCCTTACACAACATTCACAACACCCAATAATAATTTTAGTTTAACAGGAGAGTGGCGAGGACCACGGCTGTGTCCTTGGCAAATGGTTACCGGCGGGCATTTGGAACAGCAGCGCGGTACACTTTCTAGAACTGCTGCTTTTGTGACTGGGTCACGATACCAGCCATAGCAGTGTCTAAATAGATGTGTATTTATTGCACATTCCATTGAGTGCAAGTTAGTTGTAGGCTATAGCTGAGGGATTCCTATGATTGGCAATATTTGACCATCCTGTAAATTTTGATTGTTGCTCATATGCCCAAGACTTCTATTGAGTGCGTCATATAGCTGGTTGCCATCTTTGTTCATCTGTAAATAAATAATTTCAATAGTTCAAGATTCCTCATCATTCATTCCAAGTTTTTGTCCTAACTTGCTTTTCAAATAAAATACCCTTCAGGTTTTTCACATAATTAAATCAATAATCAATAATTTAACAATTGGGGATCTGTTCATGGGGCCTAGTTTCTCAACTCCCTGGAAAGTCTTGTGAGTCTGGTCGTCATTTTGTTTGCTTTTTTTCCCTACTATTATAGTCAATTCCTTATCTGGGGTCCATCATATTGGCCAGTTCTTTTTTCCACTATTTCCTAGTGTTTGCCTGACACGTCTGTTGGAAGCAATTGTTGGGTAAACTTGGGGCTGGTTGCATACTCTTTTTGTTCTACACTTGTGGGCTGGTGGAAGTAAGACCCAAATCGAATCTAATCAAACTCAGGTGGAAAACTACCCTCATAGAGCTATTTGCATTAGACCTTGGTCTAGGCAGATCCTGATCACGGCACCATAAATATGTCGTGGAAATCCTTGGGTAGATTGGCCTCTTGAATTTGTTTACCTGGGTGTTTGTGAAGCATATAGTGCGTTCCTCACTATACTAAGGAGTCTGATAGAATTACATGTGCCTCTTGCTGGAGACCCGCCAAGGGTACTATGGTCTGCAAGGCCTCCCTATGGGTTGAAGGAGAGGAGAGCAAATGCGTGGGATGAGCACAAGATTTCATCTCTTACCTTTGATCTCTTACCTTTGCAGCCCCCTCCAGCAGGTCCACATCAAGTGGGGAGCAGCAGAGCCGGGGGAGGCCAGCACAGCCATGCGCGCCAGTATGCTGTTGAGAACAGCAATGTTAACACAGGTATAGGAACTGGAATTGGTGCGCACTATTGGCTATCACATGAACCATCCGCATGCATGA
>SDVV010006466.1:2842-18436 GCA_016164225.1 Gammarus roeselii
TTTTGTTTGTTTTGTTTATGTCATGCATGCGGATGGTTCATGTGATAGCCAATAGTGCGCACTAATTCCAGTTCCTATACCTGTGTTAACATTGCTGTTCTCAACAGCATACTGGCGCGCATAGCTGTGCTGGCCTCCCCCGGCTCTGCTGCTCTCCACTTGATGTGGACCTGCTGGAGGGGGCTGCAAAGGTAAGAGATCAAAGGTAAGAGTTTGCCATAGGACCTTAGAGATAGATATTAGTTTGTGCTGCTATCCGGGCCAGCCACTGCTAAACTGTCTTTGAGGAAGGGTTTTACTGAAAACGTGATTCCTAGCCCCTTTGCTCCGCCCCTTTCAGTCGCCTTTTACTATTCAAAGGGGGGTTGCTGTAGCATGATTCTACTCCCAGCTACATGCGCCCTTTTAGTCGCCTTCTTTGACATGCGGCGGATACGGTAGCAAGATTCTAACGCCCCAGATACAAGGCCTAAGGTAGCATTCGATAAATTTATAATGGTCAATGGTCATCTATGTACACAAACAATAATGGAACAGCAGCATTATTGTTACATTTAATTATAATGGTATTATTGATAACCCGAGTTGAATGAGTCTGACACAATACATGGGACGCACATTCATGATCAAACCTCTTGCTCATGCAGCACGCAATAGAAACCTGCTTAAGGCAAAAACTGTTGAAACAATCCTAGAGATCTACAGTGAAATTGAAGGATTCAACAGCACTTGGGGCAGAAGTTGTCCAAGTCAAGTCAAAAAGTAACTAGCTATATGTGGTACAGAATCATGGATGTAGCTCAAAAACCTGGACAAAACTGTGAGTTTGTCAATGTCCTGGAAATCACCTTTTCATTTCCATCGAGTACATTACTTGGTGTTTGTACTAATGGTATCCTCTGCGGTGATGGTAAATTAGCGATGATATGTTATTATAAAGTGACATTGTCGTGTCCACGATCTTGATACATCAATACACTATGATTGAAAAAAAAGCAGCTAATCCCATGCTCAGTTACCGCTGGTAATGTGCTCCAGGTACTGGTGCATAAGCACTTAACGCTTCATGTTAGATGGCAATGCCCGCCAGGTTCTGGTGCGTCAACGTGTTGAGCTCCATGAGTGCACAGTCCCTAACAAGAGGGATGGAAGCGACCTGGTTCGCGATGGCGGGGGTGGCTGCGAGGTCGTCCCCCACCACGGCCCTCAGCACACCCACAACCACGCGGCTCTCCTCTGACTCGCTAAGGCAATGCCGCGTTGTTGGTGTGCGCTGTTTGTTGATCCGCTCACACAGCGCAAGCAAGCTGGGGCGAAGGGTTTCCACCTTATTCTGCGTAGGCTGCTGATAATGTTTGATCTCCTTGACGGCGGCCAACACGTGTAAATAATGCGCGTACACGTCCCCTCCATCCTTCCACACCGGGACGATCATATACACAGAGCTTGGTGCGCTGCTGCCCTCGAACGCGGGGATGTAGCAGTGAAGGTACCCGTGGTCCTCATTAATTATTGTATTGGGTACAGATACAGACACTTGGCCGCATCCCCTAGAAAGGGGGGTGGCCGACGGCAAGGCGCACCTCACACCCTCATACGCTCACACTCACACAACAGCCCTTTTGTGCTAAAGGGTCCGACCGGTAGCCCCTCAACTTCACTCTGGGTCCCGAGTGCAGTCCGAGGAACCGTCGTCAGTAGCAGGGCCCGACAGTTTTCACTGGTTTACCTCCGTCGCGTCATAATGGCCGGGCCCCCCACCCACGACCATCCCGACAGCGGGATGCCAAGGGCGGGAAAGCACATCAGAGCAGCGTCAAAATCAACCATTCATAATCATTCTCCACTCACGCCTGTTCATTGCACACTCTCTCGCTACCTCCACTTTCATGTCTCTCCTTCCCTACGCCTGCTTCAGACCATCCATCCACCCAAACTTTGGTCTACCTCTATGCCTGCGACCACTCGCCTCCGCATTCATCACCCTTTTCACCAATCTCCCTTCATCCAACAACCTCTCCATATGCCCGAACCATCTCAGTACTCGCGAATCCACTCTGTTCTCCAACTTCTTAACCATCCCTGTTCTGCTTTGAACCACGTCGTTGTTGATCCGGTCTCTCAGCATTACTCCAGTCATGCTCCTCAAACACTTCATCTCGAAAACATTCTACCTTCTTCTCTCCTCTGCTCTCACCCGCCAAGCCTCAGCTCTGTAGAGTACAGTTGGGACAACAACACCCTCAAACAGCCCTCTCTTTGCTTTTATCCCTAACGCCCTACAGCTCATTACACTCTTAAGTGCACCCAACACTTTACATCCCTCCTTCACTTGCGCCTTCACTTTAGTTTCCACTAGTTCAGTCTTCTCCACATGGGAGCCCAGATACTTGAAATATTGAACTTCCTCCAAGAGTTCTCCATTTAGGGTGACACCAATTTTGCTTGCATCGTCAGTCCTCGAGCATCTCATTACTTTACTCCTACCCACATTCAGTCGAAGCTTCCTCCTCTCACACACTCTACCAAACTTAGACACTAGCCTACGTAGCTTCTCCTCTGAATCCGCAACCAGAGCCGTATCATCAACAAATAGCAACTGGCTCAACTGCCAACTCCGCCCATTCGCTTCCAACAGTTCCAAGCCCCAACCCAGTACACTCGCGTTTACCTCCCTGTCCACTCCATCCATATAGAAGTTGAACAGCCAGGGAGACATCACGCAGCCTTGTCTCAGTCCCACTTTCACTGTGAACCAATCACTCACCTTGCTTGCATTTGGGTACAATGACATAAACGAGGAGCACATGAGCTTTTTTGAGGTCTCCGCCCTTAATGAGGTATCACGTCTCTTCTTCCACTAATCCTCGTGACCATGCCAACACCCCTTTGCACTTGTTGATCCACTGTTCAGGGATCCGCAGCTTGCTGGTCAAGAACTGCTCTCTTTGCTCATACGTGGACAAATTAGCAACATAGTCGTCGCCATGCCTGCTGCTGTCGAGGCTGGAGTCTTGGTGGCTAGCTTCTGGCAAAGAAGTTGCTTCTGGTTGCTGTTGTTGATTCAGCCCCATGTTATCATCGTCCATCGAATTCTCTTCTTTGTCAACGAAAACCACGTCATCGTCCTCCATTAGCTTGTCGGTGACGTGTGTCGTCTGTCTTGAGCGTGACGTCCATAGCGTGCGCCGCCAACGCGGCAGCGGCGGCAACGACTACATCAGGCGAGTCCCGTAGCTTTTTCCGCTGCTCTTTGCAGTGCTGCACGAAAGCATCGTCTTCCAACACAATGTTTTCCACTATCTCAATGTGATACGTGAGAACAGCGCGCACTTCAGTCGCTCTACATTTCTTCTCTTTAAACGAAAGAAGGACGAATATCGTCCAGTGCCACAGCCTCGCGGCTTCAAGATGTGCAGCCATAGCCAGATGAATGCCGTTGGCAATCACACTGTTCACGTGGCTGAATCTTAGAGAATAAATGAGGGTCATCACGAGCCAACTGGTAGTGACATCTAGTGGGTCGGGGGTGCACTTGGCAAGGTTCAGCAGCTGGTCAAGTCTGTAGAACGAGTCTGTGAAGAGCTTTAGTAAATAATAGCAGATATCAAAACTGACACAGCTGGCAAAGTCTGGCAAAATTCTTACCCGTGATAAACTTAGAAGAAAAGTCCTCCAAACTCTAGAAAAAATGCATCAACGGACAAACATCAGAAAAGACATGTCAGGCATGAAAAAAATCTGTACTATTTTGTTTTGGGCCAACTGATGTGTTAATGAAGGCATGCTTAATTTATTGGTACTCCCAAACTTTCAATTAGTTTCAATTATTGTTAGAGAGAGGGTACGGGGAAATCATCCCTGATTAGAAAGCATAGCTTGCCGCATGCTTTTCTGCAAATAACTTTTTACTTCATGATGGAGTGCTATAACTTGAGTGCTTCATGAAGTTTCTCAGCTAAGTAGCTACCTTCTGAGTTATTCCAAAGTGTGTCTAAAATGTGGGAAATCACCTCAGTCACTGCTACTACATTCAGGGGAAGCCATAACTGGAATGCTTGTAAAATTTGCAAGCATGATAAATCCCAATAGGTTTATCTTTGTGTTGGTATTTCTCTCATTATTGTAGAAGAAGTTGGAATTGAACAGTGCCCAAATGGTTTAAACATTGTCTTGCCAAATATATATCTTATTTACTGTTGTCTATAAAGTTTCTTCCAAATTATTCTAATATTGTCGAAATGCTTGCTCCCACTTTGTTGTGACCCATCTCATGGGGGAGTCATGGCCTCTGTGGGTGATGGCATACCAATAACGAACTTGCCGAACCCAGACCTTGAATTGTACATGGTCATAGTTGTGCTTGCCTTCGAACCATGAGAAGCTCTCTTGGAGTAGGTATGCTGGCATGTGTGGTTTTGTATGCAGCTTGATGACTTTCAGTCCACTTGTCTGGGTGATAAGTAAACCTTACTCAGTTGACACTTGTGCTATGATTTCGAAGCCCTTCTTCACAGTGTATACCTGCATGCTTACCTTATTGTGTGTTGCAGGTACTGCGTGTGTGTTGCAGCTGCAGGTCACAACTGACTGCACGGTGCTCAACAATGGTCCAACTGAACAGCACCTACTGGGGTGATTCTGCTGCTCCCAGCCTTCACCAAACAGCCTTTCTCCTTCAAGGTGATGCAAGAAAGTCTGGATCAATATAATTAGTGCAAGCATTGGTTTTGGACATGTCATCTGACACATTGGAGGTATTGCTGCTGGCTCTACTGATGTTATTTGGATGTCAATATGGATCAATATAATGAATGGAAGCATTCTGTTGAAACATGCCATCTGACACATTGGAGGCATTTCTGCTAGCTCAGTTGGCTATTTGGTGGTTATTTTAAACCCAAATTAGTAGCTTCAATAACCATTCAACTAGTTACCTCACCCCTCTTTGGGCCATCAGTTGCCAAAGCATCCAAAATTGGATCTTTCCATGATGCCCCAACGTCAACTGGTGTTAGTGATACCCTCCGTCTCCCAAAATAGTTGGTTCCTCCCAAAATCAACTGTGCACCACCGCTCACAGCAACAGCTAAACAAACCCTGGTGTGTGCTCCTAATATTAATGAGGTACAGTTCCAAAACATATCCTCATAAACAAAATAATCAACACACATCCATCCAAACTACAAAAAAAAAACTTGCTAATTTCCTCTCCGGTAGACATGCACACACTTGACAATAATGAGCCTCTCGAGCCCGCCACTGCCCCAATGGCATTGTTACAGGGGCATGATCTTGTTCCCCCAAGCAATCTGTTAGCCTATTAGCATTGCCCCTTATGGATTCAACTTATTCTTTGCTTCAATTGGTCATAAATGAATACATGCATGCATACATAAAGTATGATTAATTCCATTAGGTAATAACTTTCAATGCTCTACAGAATATTACATTTAATATTCTTGTACTCAGGAATTCATGCTTGCATGTCTTCCCTCATGCTTGCATGCTTGCATATTATTCCCCCTTGAACTTCATCTGATATTACTAGTCATGACGACTACTGTACTGTGTGAGTGTAATGTATATAGCTACAGGCTGCATCGTGGGCATAAATTATGTACACTATTGCTGTAGGTCAAGGCTCCTTTGTGGTTAGGATTGTGAGCGGGACTCCCTTGTGTGTTCCCGCCCTTGACTGTAGACGGGGTGGGGCTCTCTAGGGGTCTGGGGATGTTCAGGTATACATCAACTGGCCGATTTATGGCCCGTTGTTTGCAAGTTCATCTTCAGTATTCATGGCGTGAAACCCCACTTCTGCATAGCCTCCACTGTTCAGGAACCGTCTCCAGTCGGTGAAGAGGGTGAGAGGCGTCAAGGTGAATCCTCCACTATCCAAGGTCCTGTGGCGGGTGCCGCCCATGTGGGTGATGTGGCCTGGAAGTGGGAGACCTGTGGTCCGACACGACTCAGCATTTGCCAAACTCAGAATTGAACCCAGAGGATGCCCAGGGTCTGGGTGGCTATTTGTAGGGAGTGAAGCCTGTAGGGGTGCTACGGCACAGCACGAGAGGTACCCAAGGGTGGAATAGCCAGTAACGGGGGTCAGCCAGAGAGCGGCACGCCCGAGGTGCCCGGTTTTATTCTATAGCTCAGGTGAGCCTGGTCCCTGTGGTCATAACCCGCATTGGTGTGCGCGGAGTGGGTGTTGGTCTGGCAGGCTCCACGACCTTGCCACTTGAACAGCTTGGGTGGGAATTCGCCATTGCTTACACCTTAATTTCCTATTATTATTTGATTTATCAACTTTTTGCTTATTGTTTTATGCATCCATTCAGTTGTTGCTAATGATTATTGGTATGCTTTGACTCTTGCTTTGCCTAATTTGCATTTATAATCTGAAGTGTTTTATTTTCATTTGCTTTACTTTCATTTCTATTGCATTATATTTGTATGAATTGAGGTTGCTGTGACCGAGTGGTGAGCGTATCCGACTGCAGTGTCAGCCTCTGGTGCTGCACATCGCCAGTTCGAGCCTCGGCATGGACACGGTGGTCTTGTAGCGGGGAGTTTGGGTGCCGCCCCCCTCTTCGTCAGCCTAACTTAGCCACCCTCCTAACTAGGGAGAAACAGCTGTGTGTCTATACACACATACATAATTGTATGAATTGTCCTTCCATTATTTCTCATTTGATTTCCCATACTTTTGGTTTCCTTGATTGAATTATATTCTGGCATCAATGCCTTTTGCATGCATGATATGCATGTTGAACTAAGTTTTACTTCCCTCTATAAATATAGTCACTTAGCTGGGTCAGATGCTGTGAGGGGTGGAGTCAGTGGTGACCTCCCTACAGAAGATGTGATAAGGACAATTGAAAAGAGAGTGTCCAGTTTGGTGAAGGGTGAGGTGGTGTGTTCGAAGTTGAAAGAGCTTGTTGATCAGACGCGTCGTAGGAAGTATGTTGTCCCGGGAGGTATTGTTTCCAGTGATGCTGAAGTTGTTGAAGAAATGTTTGTTAGGATCTTAAGAGTTCTGAGTGTTGTCATGATTTAACTGAGTGACATGAAGTGTCTGACTGCTAATGGCTTATATCGAATAGATCTTGTGTTAAGAATGATGGGCAGGGGTATGCATTGCTGAATGCTGCTAATGGATTGATGCATGTTGATGAGTTTGAATCGGTGTGTGTTCAGAGAGATCTGACCAACCGTCAGCATCAGGAGTTTATAGCTTGAAGGGCGGTGTTGCAGAGCTCACCTCAAGGAGGTGGTGTTGAAGGCTGCCGGAGTGATGTACAGACACTAGGCCGCATCCTCCAGAAAGGGGGGTGGCCGACGGCATAGCGCACCTCACACTCACACCAACATAAGGGACTTGATTCATAAGAGAATTCAAATTGACATAGCGCAACCACAAAAGAGTGAAATCCATCTGCAAGGACCGGCTAACTAGTTTGAAGAACCACCGCTACAGCCACCCGGGACGACATGGAAGCACACCAGTTAGAGCTTCACGGCCACCACCACCATCACCCAGACCATGACCGCCTTCGAAACCACCACCACGGCCGCCGGTCGCACTGCACACCCCCGCACCGCCGCAAACACCAGCATCACCTCGACCGTCAGCACCACCTTGGCCGCCAGCACCACCTCGGCCGCCAGCACCATCAAATCCGCCAGCACCATCAAATCCGCCAGCACCACCAAATCCGCCAGCACCACCAAATCCGCCAGCACCTCCCCAGCCGCCCGCACCTAGGCTGCTGGCACCCCCAAAACCACCAGCATGAATGCGCTCTGATGCATTAAGAGCATGCCTCCAAGCAAGCAACTCTCCTCACTGGCTTTAAGTAAGGTCTTTTTGAATAAAAATACTTTTAAAACCATCTAAGCTCCTCAACTTAGGGGCCTGAGACAGCAAGTTGTGCCAATAATCATCATTGGTCACCTTTGCTCTGAATAGTCCAGTAGCACCAACCTTAACCAAGTCAGTCAGAACAACTTCAATGCCCAGGACACGGTACACTTCATGAAACTTTGCTTCTACCTGCTCAACAGTCTCACATGCAAAACCTCTCAGCATAACTGAGCACTTCCTTTTCTCCCTCTCATTCAGCTCCCTCACCTCCTCAAAGATGCCCTTCCTAAACAGCTCAATGCCAGACAAACCACTAGTGCCACGGCCTACTAGATGACCAGTCTGTTGATTTTTCTGAATAGAATCACAACTGCATCTACTCTTCATACCCACCATCAAACCTCTAACCTGCCCCACCAGCGATTCAACTGCAACCAGCAACTGAGAAAGAGACTCCTGAAGTTGGCCGACTGTCTCTGAACTATCCTTGCAGCTTCGACAGTGACAACAGATAAACCTAACAGCACCAGATGAATCCGACAGAACCGCGTCAATCAAACTCACTTTTGTACCCAAACACATGGTCTCCTAGTGAAAACCCATCTGACAGACGGAACAAAAAACAGGCTGATCACTCAGCTTGGTATGACAAAAGCCTCATGCTGAACCAGCGCTCGCCACAGCAGCCCAACGGCCCACAAGATCACCAGCACGCCCATCAGTCCCCCCCCCCCTAAAACCCCACCTACTCACTTCAGCAGAGCCACCAGGTACCGCAGCTGACCGCAAATGCGAGGATGACAGATCCACAGCTGGCGCAGCTGAAGACGACGACAGGCAGCGTCGCTCGGGATCATCAGCGTCCACAAGGGTAGACCCAGCAAAGAAGTCGCACAACGTCGAGGAGTAGCCGCATCCAGACTTGCTCTCCTCGGCACCTCCAAGGCCGAAATTTTTCCCCTGCTGAACTCCTCCAGGCCCTGAATCACTGGCCACACCGAGCTAGTGCCTGAAGTGTCACCATCTCCACACGGATCCTGCACCACCGAACCACCACCGGAACCCACACTCTCGCCAGCGGCCGCCTTAATACGACCAGAATTAAGCTCCAACCACTCCTCACGACTCTTCCCCCTTCCAATTTAATGGACTATCACTTTTCCTTTGCGGAGGTCAACCACTTTGACGTCGTACATCTCTCCATATTTTCTATCGCGGCACCTCATCAAGTCTCCTTTCAAAATAACGCTCCCCCCCTTGACCACCGCACACCCCGCTCCTCGCATTGCACCGCAGCAAGGGCTGGTATCAGAGTTATTATAACTTGATTTTTTCAGAAGATTTTATTTTTTCGTAAGACTGCAACATTGAAAGTTACAGCACAATAAAAGCAGTTAGAGTACAGTTAAAGCAGTTTCAGCACAGTCAAAGCAGTTTCAGCACAAAAAAACAAGTATATAACAAAAGTAGCTGTAGGTGCTTAGTAGGTGTCCAGTGAAACGTGATAGTGGGAACAGCTGAACTAGTCCAGCATTTTTTAAGCCTTGTACTTCTTTCTTCTTTGTTCGGGTCCTTCCAGTTATTGTTGAGGGACCAATAACGTTCAAAGAGACCTTGAACGTTATTGGTGGATAAAATTTGAAGAGACAAAATATGAAGAGCAAAATGGTTCAGATTAAAATTGGAGGGATTTCTCCGGAGTCCCAAGATCACTTGACAAATGGTGAACTGGAGCTTGAAAAAACACACATTGTGGATTCGGTTAGTTGTCGGCACGGGAACAAAAGTGAAATTTATAATCTATGATGCTTCTTATGGCAGTTACAAAAGTGTTTATTTTTCAGAAATGAATTTTGGTCCCATCATTCATGTTGATATAACATGATAGTAAGCTACAAAATGAATGACATAACACACCTCTTTGAAACCTTATGTCGACCGTTTTAGAATAAAATGAAAAAAAGGGACCAACAGCATTTTTGTTGATTGCCTACCCTGTCCCCAGTACCACCACGTTTGTTTAACCTCCAAAACTCTCAATGGACTTGCTCCCCAACAATGTTCGAGGAGCTTGAATCCAAACCAGCACACAGGTAATAGATAAAGCAACAACCCACGAACGGTAACTTGTCGGACTTGAGACGCAGACACGGTCATGTCCATCTTAATTGATACCGTGTCCATCGAAAACAAGGACACAACTCTCATATTCTATTCCCCAACTGCGGAATATTTCGCCCTCGTGAACGATCCTCCAGTGCGTGAGGACGCGAGGAAAATCACACACGAAAATACTCGTGACTGAAATAGGCATGCAACCCTGCACCTCAGCTTACTCAAGTCAGCTACTTGGTCAGGAGTCAAAGATCAGGAGGGCCCTCCCTAGACAAAGAGCCTGCAGAAAAAAAAAAGAATATCGGATACCCTCATCCTCTTACTACCAAAACACCCACAATCGTGAATGCTGTAAATTAAATTCACTCGTGAGGCCGTGCGAACTTACCTGAATCAATGACGGTCTCGCCCTATGGGGGAGCTTCTTATGACTCACGTTGAGGCTCCGGTGGGAATGAGGCTCAAATCAAATCTATGTTTGCAGTCGAGCATGTGTCACAGTGGGAAGCGAGGTATGATTGGTTCACAGGGAAAGAGACTGAGACTAGGCTGCGCGATGTCTACATGGATGGAGTAGTTTAAATAGATGGAGTGGTCAAAGAGGTAAACACGAGTTTGCTGGGTCGTGACTTGAAGCTGTTGGAAGCGAATGGGCGGAGTTGGCAGTTGAGCCAGTTGCAATTTGCGGATAATTCGGCGCTGGTGGCGGATTCAGAGGAAAAGCTATGTAGGTTAGTGTCCGAGTTTGGTAGAGTGTGTGAGAGGAGGCCAAGTAGACGTGGGTGAAAGTAAAGTAATGAGATACTCGAGGACTGGGGATGCTAGCGAAATTCGTGTCCGCCTAATGGAGAGCTGTTGGAGGAAGTTGTGTTTTAAGTATCTGGGCTCACATGTGGAGCTAACCGAACTAGTGGAAACTGAAGTAAAAACGCGAGTAAAATAGGGGTGTAAAATGTTGGGTGCACTGAAGAGTGTAATGCACTATAGAGCGTTGGGGATGGATCAAAGAGAAGGTTGTATGGATATGTTGTTGTCCGAACTGTGCCCTACGGAACTGAAACTTGGGGGGCAAAAGCAGGTGAGATGAGAAGGTTGAATGTTTTTGAGATGGAATGTTCAAGGAGCATGGCTGGAGTATGAGTGTATGAGGGTGTTGTTGTCCCAACTGTACTCTACGGAGCTGAGGCTTGGGGGGTGAGAGCAGAGGAGAGAAGAAGGTTGAATGTTTTCGAGATGAAGTGTTTGAGAAGCATGGCTGGGGTAACGCTGAGAGACCGCATCACCATCGACGTGGTTCGAATCAGAACGAGGATGGTGAAGAAGTTGGAGGACAGAGTGGATTTGCGTGTTTTCAGATGGTTCGGGCACATGGTGAGGACGGATGAAGGGAGATAGGTACAAAGGGTGATCAAGGCGGAGGCGAGTGGTCTCGGACCTAGAGGTAGACCGAAGTTTGGGTGGATAAATGGTGTGAAGCAGGCGTTGGGAAGAAGAGACTTGAATGTGGAATTGGCTAGAGAGAGTGCAATGAACAGGCGTGAGTTGAGATTGGTTGATTTTTGGATATCATGATGCGGCGGGGGTAAACCAGTGAGAGCTGTCGGGCCCTGCTGCTGACAACGGATCCTCAAACCACACTCGTGACCCAGAGTGTGTGTTACGGAGTTACCGGCGGGATCCTTTAGCTCCAAAGGGCTAAGCTGTTTGAGTGTGAGCTTATGTGGGTGTGAGGTGCGCCTTGCTGTCGGCCACCCCACTTTCTAGAGGATTCGGCCTGGTGTCTGTATCTGTAGAAACTGCACATGGGGCTGGCAGGGTACACATCACTATGATCACGCTTCCTAAAGCTGCATTTGAGTACGTTTCAACATAATGTACTTGAATTGTTTAACCTTAATCTCTGGCCGGAATCTTACTCGATTGATTTTTTTTCAACTTCTTCCCGGAATGGGTAATTATCCCTAAATCCTAATCCGAACAATGCCATAGCGGCCTTCATGACTACCGTCCTATTGCTCCAACCAGTTTCCTCCGTAAGACGATGAAGCGAATGATGAATGCACCATTCGGCGACTACCTCCTAGTGCATGCAACCCTCAACGACGGCAAGGTGCATCACTTACGCTCACACTCGCATAATTTAGCCCGTTAGTGCCAAAGGGTCTGGCCGAAAACCCCACAACACACACTTTGGGTTGCGAGTGTGGTTCGAGGTCCGTGTCAGCAGCAGGTCCCTACAGCGTGACTGATTTTCCCCTGCTGCCTCATGATGACCTGGCCCCCCCCTACCCACGGTCATCCCCTTTCTCAACGAGATGCCAAGGACGGGAGAAACACATCTGGACAGCGTCAAAAATCAATCCTTCACAACCATTCTCCACTAACCCCTGCTCATTGCTTGATTTCTCGCTACCTCCATATTCTGATTGCTCCTTCCTAACGCCTGCTTCATACTCCCGATCCACCCAAACTTCGGTCTACCTTTAGGCCTACGGCCACTCGCTTCCGCCTTCATCACCTTTTTCACCAATCTCCCTTCATCCATCCGAACCATATCAGAACACGTGAATCCACTCTGTCGTCTAACTTCTTCACCATCCCTGTTCTAATTCGAAACACGTCGTTGGTGATCCGGTCTCTCAGCGTTACTCCAGTCATGCTCCTCAAACATTTCATCTCAGAAACATTCAACCTTCTTCTCTCCTCTGCTCTCACCCCCCAATCCTCAGCTCCGTAGAGCACAGTTGGGACAACGACACTCTCATACAGCACTCTCTTTGCTTCCATCCCCAACGTCCCACAGCTCATTACACTCTTCAGTGCACCCAACACTTAACATCCATCCTTCACTTCAGTTTCGACTATTTCAGTTATCTCCACATAGGAGCCCA
This sequence comes from Gammarus roeselii, assembly GCA_016164225.1. Classification (NCBI taxonomy): domain Eukaryota; kingdom Metazoa; phylum Arthropoda; class Malacostraca; order Amphipoda; family Gammaridae; genus Gammarus; species Gammarus roeselii. The sequence continues at coordinate 15,713 of SDVV010006466.1, forward strand.
GATACTTAGAACACTGAACTTCCTCCAAGAGCTCTCCATTTAGGATGACACTAATTTTGCTCGCATCGACAGTCCTCGAGCATCTCATTACTTTGCTCGACGAGTTTTCTTCAATTTCCCTTTCACTTTACGAAGCCTACTTGCTGACCTTACTAATTTTGCTTCGAGTGTACTCATTTTAAAACAAAATAGCTAAGAAATCAGGTGTTTAGATAATGCTTAATTTTCGTTGTAGAAGGTGGATGAAAGGAGAAAGAGAAGAAAGCTGCAGTTTGCACGATCACAAATACGTTACACAAATAGAAACTATAACTATAATAAAATTGCTGTTCCGCCCATACTGGAGTGCGAACCTATCCGATTTGATCTTCACGCCCGACCGGGGAGCTCACTCGGGCACGCGTCAGAACTTTGGTGGAGATGGACCCCTTGTCCACTCTCATCTGGTGCAGATGGCCCCCTTATCTAACCTTATCTGGTGCAGATGAACCCCTTAATCATATCTATTTAATTGCTCTAATAGAAGACCAAATCCATGTGCAATACTTCACGTCTAAGTGCAACCTACAAAGCCTACTCACGGACCCAACCTACCGGTAAAAGCTTATCGCTTTAGGAAAACACACCGGACTATACGAAACTGTCTAAACCTCAAACACCTGTGCAAATGAGGTGGTCCCTCCACCCCATTACGCACAGAAATAATAACACATTTTTACGAAGATACGCATTAACTCTTTACTCTCTCGTACGCGAATATGCCACAGTTGAAATATGTACTGACTTCATCTTGACAAAACTAATATTTTCGCACGCGAGGCCGTGCGGACTTACCCGAATCAACGACGGTCGCGCTCTACGGGGGAGCCTATTATGACTCACGTTGAGGCTCTGGTGGAAATAAGGCCCAAATCAAATCAAAACCATATTTCAGCATCATATGCGGAGCACCACATTGAGAGAAAATGAGATGGACTTCTAATCTAATCCATGTTGTCTTTTCCTGAAATTCGTTGATGTTTTTCTAAAATAGTGCTTCAAATTTAGTCTGATTTTTGCTCACATTTAATTCTGCTTTTGCGACTCACTATTTTGTAAGTCTTTCTTCTCACGCCTTGCACCAGAGCTGTTTTATTCAATGCTGAGAGTTCACCGATATTGTGGAACTTAAACGCTTGTTATCCAAAAATACAGGATAGCACCATGCTGCTCAGAGCTTCGCGTCTGCCTTCTCGGAATTTTGCCTGTGGTGGATGGATGATTATTCATTTTATAGACTATTAACACTTTATTATAGTATTTTATTATTTTTTATTTGTGGGCTCTATTATTTATCTGTGCCCTTTTCTTTATAGTGAGCAATTTTGGATTAGTTATATAATTATGTATCGTTAGACGCCCACAGGAACCATAAATGGAATTTGCGGTGTTAGTTGGTCAATCTAGTCCAACCTACGGTGGGAGAATTTGCGCTTTCCGGGGCGCCTACTAAATGTCCGAGCACAGCTAGGCGTTTTGATAGCTAAATGGTGAAATAATGTTGATGTTGATATAGAGTGGTTAGTCTTGAAGGGCACTGTGCGTGGAGGGGACGAGGCCAGTTGAGGCAGTTTGAGGTGAGTCGAGACGAGTCAACTGGCGAGGCGACGAGTCGAAACGAACCGAGGCTGGTTGAGCCTGGGTGACCCGGTAGGGGGGGTACTCGTTGGACCCGCGGGATTCGTGTGACCCGGAGGACTTGGAAGACTAGGAGGATTTGAGGGGACACTCATGAGACCCTCCTGAGAATCTTTGGTACCCGCTTGAGGCCCCTCTTAACCCTGGGACCCCTGCGTCCCTTTCCCCACGCTGTAAAACCCATACACAGAACAATGTGTATCTGTAAAATGCTTGAGTAGAACAATTAACCATTACAGTCCGCGGATTACTGGCGCAGAGGGCGAGGGTCGCGTGGAGGCTGGTCGAAGTTGTCGAGATTAGTCGAAACATGTTGAGGCGAGTCGAGTTGGTCGCAACGAGCCGAGACTGGCCGAAATGATTCGAGACAAGCCGAGATGAGCTGAGACGAGGGAGCCCGGGGAGCTCGGGAACACCCGGGAAACTTGGGTTACCCTCCTGGATTCGTCGGGCTTTTTTAGGACCCGAGACACCTCTGCCACCCCACTCTCACCCCAAAATGCTTGAGCAAGAATTTTCGTTATTACAGTCCACACGATAACTAGCGCTGAGGGGGAGAGCCGCGCCGAGGCTGGTTGAGATCAGTCGAAACATGTTGAGGCTAGTCGAGTTGGCCGCGACTAGCCGAGATTGGCCGAAATGATTAGAGACAAGCCGAGACGAGGGGTCTCGAGAGACCCGGGGAGCTCGGAAAGACATGGGGGACTTGGCTTACCCTCCGGGATTCGTTGGGCTCTATTGGGACCCAAGGGACCTTTGGGGTGGATGGATGCTTATTCATTTTATAGATCATTAACACTTTATTTTAGTATTTTATTATTTCTTCTTGCTTGGGCTCTATTATTTTTCTCTGCCCTTTTTTCATGGTGATGAATTTTAAATTTGTTATCATTATTATTATATGTAACGAGGTTGGTTGAGAGAAGGTGACCCAGGGAGAGGAGGTACTCGTGAGATCCGCGGGACTCGAGGACCCGGGGTTTCGGGAGCCCGGGGGACTTGGGAGACCGGGTGGATTTGGGGTGGTCCACTTGGATCTTTCTGGGG
>SDVV010006467.1:0-18435 GCA_016164225.1 Gammarus roeselii
TATATATAGATATCATTCCCTCCTACCGTGCGAAATATTCAAAAACAATCATATGCAGCGTTGACAAGACCTAATAACGTACATCTATATAATCCGTACGTAAGCAATCGTAAATGAAAGCAACCAGATACCGTAAGGATACTGAAATTTCCCGTATGGAAAACTATTCTCCAAGAGGACCATATATCTCGAGATAAAATCTTTGTGACATTTGACAGATACAGATCAATCTGACCACCCACTCTCAACTTCCCGGGTGGTCTCACCAAAAACTTGCGTTTTGGTATCTCTATGTACCATCAGTAACTAACTTGACCACAAGATCAATTTGTCTTAACATATAACTACAATGTCCGAGAAATACAGTGCCTGAGTGAGACACATTAACAAAAAACATACTTCATAACATTTACATTCGATAATAGGTTCAAAGATCTAGTCATCCTATATCTAATTCCTTTACTTCCGCGTTTCGTACTTCCTGATTAATCCCTATCTAATTCCTTCCCATCCGCGTTTTGCTCAGCTAATTATGGCATATCTAATTCCTTCACATTCTCGTCTTGCTCCGCTAATCAATCCCTATCAAATTCCTTCACATCCCCGTCTTGCCCCGCTAATTATGGCCTATCTTATTCCTTCACATCCGCATCTTGCTCCGCTAATTATGGCCTATCTAATTCCTTCACATCCGCGTCTTGCTCCAGTATACACTACTGGTGTATGGTTACCAATCTTTTATTTGCTTCTGTCTGTTGGATCATGGGATCACTATTGAGATATCCAGCCATGATTATTTTTCCTGGCGACTAACCCGCTTATGAAAATTTCATATTATTTGGAGGTGAAGTTTTCCTACAGAACCAGAAGGTCTGTAAACTGCTCGGATGAAAAAGTCATCCCTCTGGACGGACCCGACTCACGGGAGGCTCATACAAATAAATAACCAATAGCTAAAGGAGACGGATTGGAGGTGATCAGCCCCTTCTCACAACTTACTGAGACTCCTTCCTCCGGCCTTTCTCTCGAATAGGATAAGAAGCTTCGTTCCCTTCAATTAAACATTTATCGCACATACTTTCATTAAACCAACAAACAAAACCGGAGTACATTGTGTAACATCCAGCATCGATTGTAAAATATAGCAATTTGTATTTTATGCTTCATGTGTTAGAATTCGTCACCATAAAAGTTGAAACTTCTACTGTAATAAATTCGTTGATCAATTGATCGATAATACTACTAGCGTAACTGATCATGTGATTGAAACAGTGATAAAAAACACCTTCTGGATTGGATCTTCATGATTAATCCTATCAAAAATTTTAACTGCAGAATTATTACGATTCAGGAGACTTGCCTGTATGAATAGTAATTATTTCAGTGCGATAAAGTTCACAAAGCAAGCGCATGAACGAGGTTGTGGTCAATGTACCACGTAATGCTTCGGAACACATGGGACCATATGGTATAGCGTCAAATGCACAGACAATTGTAAAATACACAGCACAAAAGAAACTCGCACCAAGCGTGATGTACGTGTATAACACAACGTATATGAACGCTCAACCAGGATGCACAACAACGGCCGGTTGTCACTCCTGCAAGAATAATAAGTTGAAATCAAATTAAGTACATTTATTCGATGTTTGAATGAATGAAATAGCGCTGGGGTAACACAAGTATTAAAAAATATACATATGGTAATATACATGGCAACCAAACTTTAATGTGAATCGAGCTAATAAATGTGACATTGAGAAATATTAACGGTGTGACACCGGTGAAATTATATAAGGGAATAAAAAAAGTGTACCCCGATAGATACAAAATAAACTGCACCTGGAGGAACACTGCCGTCCTGATCACAACACTCCCCAAAGTTTCGAACGTATTTTAGGTCTATTTTCGACGAAGGAGGTGAGAGGAGTGTCAAGGATGTCAACTCTGAACTTCCGTGAGGTATCGTGTGTGTTCATGTGGGTAAATTGAAGAGTAATATGCAACTATCTATCCTACATAATTCTATATTAGTCACTGATTAACGCCATCAAATAGCCTTATTACCAAAATCTAACTTTTGATGATATGGTGATGGGACTTGATCAGTTTAGACATGCACTATCATTTCAAGTTCTTGCATCTTCACATGTATCGATGCAATCAAGTTATTGACACTACTGTATGTTTCTGTTGAATTTTCACAGATGTAATGAAAACTTATTTTGACACTGGCGTACTCGCTCCTTGGAGACTAAGCTCAAATCAAATATAAACAAGGAATATCAGAAAAATTTGAAAAAAATACCTTGTTTCGACAGCATTTGCTGTTGCCCGTCTAGCGTTGGACGACACTCGCGCCCTGGCTGTGTTGAAGCCCGACCGAACCCGACGTGAGTTGAAAGCAGCCAAATGCTATGAGAAGCCCAACTATAGTACGGTGAGTCCCTGATTTCAAACGTTCGATCGAATAGCAGAATTGCACGTAATCAAATGCGGGCGATTCTCAAGGGACGAAGCTTGTGCCCACGTCAACTTTCGAGAGTTGTCCGGCCGGTTACCAAGCTCGGGTGCTGCCTAACAGAGCACCATGTCGTGTTGCGACGGGTTGCGAGCGCTCGTAATCAGAAGTTGACCGTAATCGAGAGATAACACATTGAAAACATTCGGTAGGTATTTATTTGAGAGCAGTTTCCCATCATGGTTTTGGATGATAAAACAGCATACATACGAGCATGGAAAGCGATTGGGTGGAGAAGGAAATGGCCACAGATAAGTTTCGGCTTAGTGCTCCATGAAACTGGTGTACAAGAAACTACAAATTGAAAGTAATGACTTCTATGACTAATTGTACCGTACCGGCTTCTATGACGAATTATACGTGCAACGCGTCGTTCACGTAAATTGCACGACAATACACATTTTTCTATATTTTAGTTGATGTTCAATCTGCCCACCAGAATTTTCACACAATCTAAGAAGTCACGCCAAAGAACTGCGGGCAGAGTATTGAGTGAGCTGATATTCATACGAGGTGGCAAGCTATTTGGCTCAGGACACGAGCTCTTGTTGCTCTTGTTTCAAATTCGACGCTGCTATTGGACATAATAACAAGTTTATAGGCTTAATGTTGAATACATTTAAGGGAGATCGACTGCCCTACGGAGGAGTCTGCAATAACTTCGCATTGGGACTCCGGTGGAACATGGAAGCAGAAAATAAATAAATAAATAAATTGAGGGAGACAGTTTGGATAACACGATCACTAAATCACAGATTTTTTAATATGCCTAGCAATACACTTCAGAAAATGTTTTCTAATAGATGTATATGGATCATTTTCAGTTGCCTCATCAACTCGTCGACATGGAAGAATAGCAGGCATGATAATATTGTCATCAACTACCAGGACAGTAATAAAAAGTGTGTTACAGACCTCCTTTTCTTTACTTATTTGATAGTCAATTACACCAATTTATATATAACTCGAAGGGAAGAAAAATATTTGTCACCAAATAAAATTATAAACCCCACTTCTTAACGATAGAATCAAAGAAATTTCTGTAGGTCTTCAACTCTTCAGTGAAGATGGCGAATCTGGTTGGGTAATTCGGTAGACCCGATATACTCTTGATGTTCGGGTATCTTTCCTCTTCAAATTACTGCGAAGCTGACACGAAGAACACTTTTCCAGTACAAAATGAGATTATCTTCAGCTTTTAAAGATCAAAATAGTATTCCGAGTCGCCCATCTTGACACATTCTCTCGGCACGGTATGCAAATTGATCTGCAAAGTGGAATTTACCAAGTACATATACAGTTTTGATTATTTCTGCTAAACGAATGTGTAAAAACTGATGCAGACCATTGTCGCCAAATCAACAATAGCTTACTCAGGCAAATGCATGGAAGGGACAAACAATATTGTGTGATTGATTGATTAAGTCAAATTTACCGGACGAAATCTATTTGTTGTTTCAATGAACTGCAAACCAAACAGCAAGCGTTAATTCCATCAAGAACTGGCTTGATTCATATGCATGGGGAAAATTAATTGCTATTTGAGGTTCATCTTTGTGGAGAAGCGATTTGTGACTCAAGTGATTTTAATATTACCAACTCATGGATGCAATGAGCCACCAGTCAGAAAATAGTTACAAATTCAAACACACGTATTCTGTAACCTCTGTGGTCGCTGCGATGATTCTCATGTTCATTCCCAACCTACCGTAAAAAGCTCAACGCTTCCGGAAAACACACCGGACTATACGAAGCTGTCTAAACCTCAAACAACTGTGCAAATGAGGTGGTCTCTCCACTCCATTACGCACAAAAATAACATCACATCTTACGAAGATACGCATTAACTCTTTACTCTCTCGTACGCGCTGGTACGCGAATATGCCACAAGTGAAATATGTACTGACTTCATCTTGACAAAACTAATATTTTCGCACGCGAGGCCGTGCGGACTTACCTGAATCAACGACGGTCGCGCCTTACGAGGGAGCCTATTAGGACTCACGTTAAGGCTCGGGTTGTAATGAGGCCCAAATCAAATCATGTTCATTGTAAGAAATATACTGTTTATATTTTTTTTTTATGATATCAGCCGATCGGAATATTTCCTTGGGAAACGCGCTGTGCGGGAGTTATTCTTTAGTTAATTAGTATCAAATTACCATAAGGTTTATCGGGCACGTATTTTCCTCGTCACATATGAAATCGTCAAGTTGAAATCCAGATAATCATGAAATTTTCACGAGCATATGCTCACAAATGCATTTTTTTCATCGATGCTAGAATTTTTTGTCAAGGTGCATTTCGCCACTGAATGTTTTATATGACACCAACACTGGTTTTCATTTGTGTCAAAGTTATATGTTCAAAATGAGATTCCGATTCGCTCAGGGGGTTCGATTATTTAAACGATACAGTTCAAATGATACCATGGGATCCCTGCTGCTGTTCTGATTTCATATTTATTTATATATTCATACATATTTATATATATATACATATTTATATGTTCTGATTTCAGACGTTTTGTTATGATTTCCGACGGCAAACTAGGTATCCTAGTAAAATTGACCCCTGAGACGTTGTGGCTTCATTGCTGTTGCGGAAATTGTGAAACAACCTATACAAACGAAATCAATGATGACAAAGAAACATTTAATTATTGTGCTTCAGTGGTCAATGGTCTCACCTGCTCAAGAACCACTTCGCCATGCAAGTATTGCAGATGAGAGGGTGCTGGGACTCGAGGCGACAGGTGGGACACTTTCCTTCTTATTTTTAATCTGTCAGCGTCAATTGACTCCGCAGCCTGCAAATTCTGCCCCAGTACACGGGGTGGATTGCTCGGGATGGGCTCCTGCACAGAACTTGACGGAGCCAGTCCGAGAACTTCAAACCTTAGCAGCGTCCTAGTGCAATGAACCATTTCCCATCTTTTGTCAGAGTATTCCCTGTAATCGAGCGAGTTAAACTCTTTTTTCGTATATTTCCACGCCGATTGATTCTATACAGACAAGTCTAAAATCGAGTATTTTATCTCGCAAAAATTTTGTTTTTCAAGAAGGTCGTTTGACTTGTGATGCCAACAAAGCAGCGTATCTAATATGCGTATCTAATATGCGTATCTAATATGCCATGAACTCTATTGCGACAACCGATGAGAGAAGGGCTCAAGACATGTGGAAGGGATCCCACTGGCCGTGAGATGCATCATTCTGGAAGATTGAATTTATCAGTTATGGCTTGTTATAACTAATCTGACAGTCTCAATCGAACATACAAGTAAAGTCGAATTAAGGTAACATAAAATATCTTTAGGCCAACCTATAGTTCAATTTGTTTCGTTTGCTTGATAGGCATGAAAAAATGCACAACAGTTTTATGTGAATGCAGTTTAATACTCAGTGCCGTGGGTGCGGAAATCATTGCCATCATTTGTAAATTGAAGATCATTGAGGGATAACGTTGGCCGACCTTCACACGAACATTAGTTCACGATCGCACATCTCACACTCTTAGTGGATCTTAGTGAACTTTCGATGTGTTATTATTTGGGAAATGGACAGATGCTGCTGCCTGCAACTAAAGATGCTCAACAAAATGTTTTTGTTGAAAAAACAGCATGCTTATAACGAGAGTTTAGGTCATGACTGACACGTCGCCGTCATGTGGACAGGAAACTCAGGCACCGTACCTTGTCCTCGACCGCCTGTTCCGGCCACCGCCCGTCTATCGAGAACTTAACGTATACATCATAAGTGAAAAATATTCTGATTGAAGAAACTCAATAACTCGTGTAGTATTTATTAACAGCGCGCGAAAATTTTCTAATTAAACTAGTCGCATCATTTCGGAGAGAGTTCACCCATAATATATACAAACAATATAGTGTGTTATCGAGACCACCAGTCTGAAATTGTTGCAACAAAGCTGACCATCATGAACAACAAGATTGTTTCACCTACAGCATGCCGCTCTCCAATTGAGAAACGTTGAATCTCGCCCAATTTGTAATGCTTCTCAAGCAAATACCTTTGCAACTGTGCAAATGTATATACATGAATATTTGTAGAATATAGGATATATTGGATGAGACCATTTTTCTTGTTGGAAACAAAGTTCTATTTCCCAATAAAATAACTTAGTCAATTGATTTAGTAGGCCTGTAAGTCTACCGAAGTAAAACTTGCAGTACTCTTCGCCAATGCACCTTATCGCGCCTTGGTGGCATACAGCAGGAATTGGCAGGTTGGATTACAGGGCCAGATATGTTCGTGGTTTTGCTGCTAGGTTGACATTCAAGACAGATATGTTCGTTGTGCTGCTGCTTTATCAAAATGCATGCTCTTAATAAAGTAGTCGGAGAATGCATAAGCTGAGAATAAGGTGATTGATTCAACTGAAAATGTGAAAAAAAGTTGTAATTGGTCTGCTAGGAAGAGTTTTAGTACATCAACTATGAAGGTGAAAGGAGAGGCAGTGATTCGCTCATTTAGAAGTTCAAGGAGCGCGGTGATTGGTTCTGTCAAAGAAGAAGAAATAATAGCAATGTCCATACCAACTGTTCAATTCAAGAGTTTCTTGGGATCCTGTATTCTGTTGGTTGATTGTTCTGTTATTTTCATAAATTGACCTTAACCAGGGAAACTATCGTTTCCCTGGTAAAGGTCAATTTATGGCAGTCAGTAGTCTGGTTTCTTGACATTATCAATCCATAAAAGACCAGTGGTAAAACAGTTCAACCTAATATACTTGTATAAAGGAAATGTGGGAGCTCCGTCACAGTCCATATGTTGGACCACCACAATTCTCTCTAGACGAATCACAACGTACCTCGCAACAGGAGGACTCAAAATCTCTGAAATATATAACCATAATTGGACCTTAATCAGCGAAACGTTAGTAAACAATTGAATAGCTTGACTAAATGCCAAAAATTATATAAACAGCTATGTCCAGAAGCTATACTGATCAATAAAAACAATCCATCAATTGACCAACAAAGTACAGAATCCCAAAATACTCCTGAACTGAACAGTTAGTATGAAAACTCCATTCTTTATTTTTCTTCGACCGAACCAATCATCACGCTCCTGGAACTTTTCAATGAGCCAATCACTGCATCCTCGTCTACCGGCGTAGTTAGATGTACTAGTAAGCTCTTTTTAACAGACCAATCACAACCTTTTTCGAATTTTCGTCACCTTTTCTGCTGAAGCACTTCACGACAGGGAGGTTCCATAAATGCCCATGCGTTTACTAAACAACTTAACGACTGTGGGGAATGAATGGGAAGAGCTGGGAAGGCACTGATATAGATCACTTATTCACCGTTTCTAACGATTTTCATAATATCTTCTTTTATCGATAGGCATTTCAGCTGTGTGGACTTAATACGTCGAGAAACGGCATCGGAATGAAAGACAAAAGAATTGAAAACGAAACAAATTGTTTAGAAGAAATGAATTCAGCGCACACCCCAACTGTCGAATCATCCCACGTTGTCAGTCCATGGAAATGGCAGTACATTGATAATGACGGCGTTTGGGTGCCTTACGTTAAGGTTGGCCGCATAAACGAGCCAACACTACTCCCGCGAGTCACCTCTGATGAGATTGAAAAAGTATATTCAGCCAAATCCTCCACTCGGATGGTAATCACGAGCAAAACCTCTCAATATGAGCTCGATTTACACAAGATGACAGAAGCCAACGTATCATCAGGAATAGACAGGCCTATCCAGAGACATGAGCAAGCAAATATTGAGGATGGCCATCCTTCCTATTAGTTTCCTATGAGTAATTCAAATTTACCAATTAATTTTTTTTTTAGTTCTTCTGACAGAGAATACATGGAAAGAGAAGCCTACATGCGGTCGACTTTGCCAAGGTGTTCAATCAAGCGCATTTATCGGATCCAATCTCCCAACCTGTATCGATCGTACTTAAACAGGAAGAAACTCTTGCAAGAATTGAATCCTGTGATTCATTACGAGGAGGAGTACCTGTTCCACGGCACCGACTACCGCAATGTGGATTCAATCTGCACCAGAAACTTTGACTGTGGTTTGAGTAGGACCGCACACGGCTGTGCCTACGGACGAGGAGTGTACTTCACGCATGTGTAAGCGAGATTTGCTAAACCCATTGTGAACTATGTAAATTTTAGTAGTTTTTGTTTCGGTTGCATCTTACTGAAGAATATTTTCTTTATACCGTATGAGGGCCCTTCCGAACCATACACGAGTTTAGCTCAAACTATTTCAGTCATTAATTCCTCTGCGTTACCTTAGTTGATCGTGAGTATTTACACATTTTAATTTATTCAGTTTCAATGCACAAACGTTTTCTGTTTTTCTATGAAGCTTCTAAAAATAAATGTGTCTTTAGAAGGAATGAAACCAAGTATCGGTAAAGATCAATCAACAGTTATTTAAATTAGGAATGGGAATGCATTCATTAAGCTTTGATTTACTGCAGTACATTGAACAACTTTCTGAAGGGTTGGATCTCTGGACTGTCCGGGAGATGTATTTGTGAAATCAGTAACACTTTTATGCCGCCTGTGAAGCGTATCATCGATACTGTTCATGTGTCTGTAAACAGGCTATGTTCAGCAGCGTAACTAGTCGGACTCTGCTCTGATTGATACTGATCGTGAGTTTGTTCACGGTGCACCACTAAATAATGGGTGGGCAATGTCCAGCAACGTAACTAGACTGAGTCTGCTCTTTTTCAACAGACGCAGGAGTGAAATCATTTTTTCCAACCGGCAATCTATAAACAAGCAAACAAATAAATATTTCCAATGAACGGTTGGACTTCAGATGTTTTTGTCACTTGAATATATAAAACAAAACTTTAAAGCGAAATGTGGAAGTGGATGTGAACGCTGACGGAAAAATATAATACAATTATTTTGCTACTCTAACTCTTTCACAAGAAACTCCACCTTATTTTGAGGCTACCACAACCAGCTTCTACTTTGATATTAACATCGGTTTATTATTTGCAAAAATTCTGCCAACGACCAAAGATGGTGTGCATGTTTTTGGATAACCTATTTAGATATTCATTGCATGATCCAGGAAAACAATCGTTGGGATGTGCAGTACAACACCAAATTTGAATCTAGTCTCAGATTACTTATAAAAAACAAGATTTGTAAAATTCTGTTCTATTGATAGATGAAATAATTTTCATTTTTTTCACGTTATTTTTGTGTTTTCAGTTTGAGTCAGCTAGTAGCTTAATCCGGTGTTATCGAAACACACATAACGTGAGCGACATATGTGAGGTTGCCACCTCTTTTTTCAGTAGGGATATGTGCTGGAAGGGTCAAGGCAGAAAATGCTCGGACTGAATAATCTCTTGATTCAGTACTAGTTTACGTGACCGCGGGCGGAAGCTGAACGTGGTTGGTTTTGAACCAACTTTTCAAAGACAGCCAACTGCGAACGGGTGAACGCTTACACTAGCACATAGCCAATTACAGATCTGTCACTTTTAGTTTCCCGTGACAGTGATAGTAGAAAACTATGACGCATTGATTCGTTCTCGAGTACTTCGAGGATAGAATCCACATAGATAGATCATTACCGCTTCTTTCCCTTGAATTATGTGCCTTTGTTACATGGGGATTTTCTTAATAACATGGTTCCAATTTCATATATTTCCATCGAACAGGAACAGGAGAATGCAGAATATTTGCAGTCAAATTCACAAGATAAATTCTGGATAGAGGAAAAAGATTTTATCCCATCGCTGTAAATAGACAATCACGATCTCTTAAACACCGTTCAACACCATCAGGAAGTGCTGCGTGGGACATCAATACGCACACATTACAAAGCTCACGAAGTGGACTCTGTAAGTAGAACAATATTTATTTAATACAAACATCGGCTGGCTGGCATTCTGCATGGAATTCTTCATATTATGAATAACACCAGACAAATGACGAGGGCAGACAAACATCTATGCCAGACAACTATCTATGCAAGAAAAAAACTTTCAGACAAAACTATGAGGAAGAGCGAATGAACAGTTCATAGAAGAGACATTACTGCCGCTGAAGTAAGTCTATTAGCTATATTTTTCTGCAAATCCAAATTTAAAAAATCCCTCACATTAAAAGAGCTATGAGCGTCATAACTATGAAAGTAGTTTAAGTGATCAATTGAGAGGCCGAACAAAAAAGTCCTCGTCGTGCTTGTTCGTTGCTCATGCCTATGTGTCTATACGACATTTGGGTATTGGTCAAGATTTATGTATATTAGCCTTCCAACGGTCAATTAACGCTCGCTTCTAGGTAACAGATAAGTGACGTCACCAGAGCACGAGCGTTGGCTTTTACACATGGACGTGAGAAGAAGCAACATTGATCAAAAGTGTGGAATTATAAGAAGAACCAGATAATACCAAAAATAATATTTCTCGTCGCAGATTGACGATACAATTACAAGCGGAAGATTTTTTCCGGTTTGCTAACTTGCAGATATTTTATTACTCCACGATTATCTGAATAAGATGTGAATAAAGAAGCAAAGATATTGGAAACATATTTTGAGCCCTGATAACTATTTACGACTTGGAACAGATTCTAGTTTATTTTTGCCTGCTCTGAAGGATATTTATCTAGTATCGATGAAACATTCATGTTATGATGTTAAACTCCACTACGTTTTTACAACCCCACATGCTTATGAGAACATCACCAACAATGACAATCTTAATTCATGTACTTCCTCATCGATAACAGGTTTAGACAGAGCAAATTGTCCATCACAAACTCGCCCTATTAAAGCTTTGGCAAAATAATTGCATTGGGCTGCCCTGTTGTCCTGTACAGGCGTTGGGGCAATCCAGTCGACAGTGGCTGATGAAGGGAGGGGGAAGTTGGCTGACGGAAGCGGGAGAACAATGTCGGCTGATGGGGACGAGAGGACGATGTCGGCTGATGGGGACAGGAAGACGATGTTGGCTGATGGGGACGGGATGACGATGTCGGCTGATGGGGATGGGAGGACGATGTCGCTTGTTGTGGACGGGAGGATGAATTAGGCTGTTGGGGATGAGATTTCAAAATTCGCTGCTGAGGCTGGGAGGACGGAGTCGGCTGCTGAATATGAGCGAGCGAAAACGGCTGCTGAGGGTCCTAATACTCGCCTGGCTGCTAGGGACCTAAGTGTCCTACTAGCTGATGGGGACCTAAGGGCCTGATTTGCTGTAGGGGACTCAAGTAGCCAACTGGCTGCTGGAAACCTAAAAGTCCGACTGGCTGTTGGGGACCTAAGTACCCTACTGGTTGATGCGGACCTAAGTGGCCGTATGACTGCTGGGGAATTATGTAGCTAACTGGCTGAGGGGGACCAAATTGCCCGTACAACTGCTAGGAACCTGAGACTGGCTGATGAGAACCTAAGTGTCCGTATGACGGCTGGGGACCAAAGTACCAGACTGACTGTTGGGGACCGAAGTTCCCTACTAGCTGCTGTCCGACTGACTGCTGCCAAGGAGTGAGGTATTGAGTGATTATTTGCTGCTGCTGGACGCTCCATGATGACTGCTGGAGACTGTTGTTTACGTTTGGCGTATGGGGGTGACCGTGTCCAGCGGAGTGCTGGTGGCTGAAGATTGGCGGTTGGGGGTGACCGTTTCCAGTGGAGTGCTGCTGACTGAAGATTAGCGTAGTGGGGTGACCGTTTCCAGTGGAGTGCTGGTGGCTAAAGTTTCTAGTTAGGTTCTGGGCACCGGAAATTTCAGTTGGTCGCCGAGAATCAGGCTCTTCGATGTTGAGAGTTTTTCCTGTTGAGCCATAGATCATCTGGACGGTAACTAGAGACAAATCATGTAGCGTTGACGGTCTTCGGGGTATGCTGTATCTCGCTGCACGGGGAACCCTGTGGAATAAATAAATACAATCAATGATTAATCTGATCGACATAATGTGTGTTCGAATAAAATATTTCCTGACATGTTGAGGCTCTTTTCAGCGAATATGTGAACAAGGTGTATTTTATTACAGTTAAATGCACCAAATCGCATTTAAAGATGGGAGGTTTTCTAACGGACGGAGTTCCGAGATTAGCTATGAAGACAATTTTCGATGGAAATATATGAAATTGGAACCATGTTATTAAGAAAATCTCCATGTAACAAAGGCACATAATTCAAGGGAAAGAAGCGGTAATGATCTATCTATGTGGATTCTATCCTCGATGTACTCGAGAACGAATCAATGCGTCATAGTTTTCTACTATCACTGTCACGGGAAACTAAAAGGGACAGATCTGTAATTGGCTATGTGCTAGTGTAAGCGTTCACCCGTTCGCAGTTGGCTGTCTTTGATAAGGTGGTTCAAAACCAACCACGTTCAGCTTCCGCCCGCGGTCACGTAAACTAGTACTGAATCAAGAGATTATTCAGTCCGAGCATTTTCTGCCTTGACCCTTCCAGCACATATCCCTACTGAAAAAAGAGGCGGTAACCTCACATATGTCGCTCACGTTATATGTGTTTCGATAACACCGGATTAAGCTACTAGCTGACTCAAACTGAAAACACAAAAATAACGTGAAAAAAATTAAAATTATTTCATCTATCAATAGAACAGCCGCCGTGGCCGAGTGGTTAGCGTATCCGACTGCAGTGTCAGCCTCTGGTGCTGCATGTCGCGAGTTCGAGCCTCGGGAGGGACACGGCGGTCTTGTGGCGGGGAGATTGGGCGCCTCCCCCCTCTGTGTCTGCCTAGCTTAGTCACCCCCCTAACTAGGGGGAAACGGCTGTATGTCTATACATACATCAATAGAACTGAATTTTACAAATCTTGTTTCTTATAAGTAATCTGAGACTAGATTCAAATTTGGTGTTGTAATGCACATCCCAACGATTGTTTTCCTAGATCATGCAATGAATATCTAAATAGGCTATCCAAAAAACATGCACACCATCTATGGTCATAGGCGGAATTTTTGCAAATAATAAACAGATGTTAATATCGAAGTAGAAGCTGGTTGTGGTAGCCTCGAAATAAGGTGGAGTTTCTTGTGAAAATTCATAAACGAATAAAGAGTTAGAGTAGCCAAATAATTGTAGTAGTATTTTTCCCTAAGCGTTTACATCCACTTCCACATTTTGCTTTAAAGCTTTGTTTTATATATTCAAGTGACAAAAACATCTGAAGTCCAACCGTTCATTGGAAATATTTATTTGTTTGCTTGTTTATAGATTGCCGGTTGGAAAAAATGATTTCACTCCTGCGTCTGTTAAAAAAGAGCAGACTCAGTCTAGTTACGTTGCTGAACATTGCCAACCCATTATTTAGTGGTGCACCGTGAACAGACT
Source organism: Gammarus roeselii (assembly GCA_016164225.1). NCBI lineage: Eukaryota > Metazoa > Arthropoda > Malacostraca > Amphipoda > Gammaridae > Gammarus > Gammarus roeselii. The sequence goes on from SDVV010006467.1 coordinate 13,867, forward strand.
CACGATCAGTATCAATCAGAGCAGAGTCCGACTAGTTACGCTGCTGAACATAGCCTGTTTACAGACACATGAACAGTATCGATGATACGCTTCACAGGCGGCATAAAAATGTTACTGATCTCACAAATACATCTCCCGGACAGTCCAGAGATCCAACCCTTCAGAAAGTTGTTCAATGTACTGCAGTAAATCAAAGCTTAATGAATGCATTCCCATTCCTAATTTAAATAACTGTTGATTGATCTTTACCGATACTTGGTTTCATTCCTTCTAAAGACACATTTATTTTTAAACCCCGAAGAAGCTTCATAGAAAAACAGAAAACGTTTGTGCATTGAAACTGAATAAATTAAAATGTGTAAATACTCACGATCAACTAAGGTAACGCAAAGGAAATAATGACTGAAATCATTTGAGCTAAACTCGTGTATGGTTCTGAGGGATGTTGGTTAAATACGTATATAATGTTAATACTTTCATCGAATCAGATTGTGAATAAATGTTTCAAGAATTCACCAAATCAATTATCTTACAAAAATCATGGTAAACGACTTGCCGGGCCCTTCGATGCATATTCAACGGTTTTATCAATAAGTCAAGATGAAAAAGTACTATCAACGGATGCATTAATCCCATAACAGCTTGTAAGCCCATTCAAACGTGTTCAATACGAATATTCATGGATTAAAATAGAGATGATTGAGCTATGCATTTGTGTCCAGGTATTCATGTATATTTTTTACCGTCATTCGAAAGATCGTCACCGCCTCTGTTCTATATGCAGTCATCCTCATTCTACTAAACCGTGCATGAAAAACATTAGCTGGCCCTCATACGGTATAAAGAAAATATTCTTCAGTAAGATGCAACCAAAACAAAAACTAATAAAATTTGGTTGGTTCACAATGGGTTTAGCAAATCTCGCGCACACATGCGTGAAGTACACTCCTCGTCCGTAGGCACAGCCGTGTGCGGTCCTACTCAAACCACAGTTAAAGTTTCTGGTGCAGATTGAATCCACATTGCGGTAGTCGGTGCCGTGGAACAGGTACTCCTCCTTGTAATGAATCACAGGATTCAATTCTTGCATGAGTTTCTTCCTGTTTAAGTACGATCGATACAGGTTGGGAGATTGGATCCGATAAACGCGCTTGATTGAACACCTTGGCAAAGTCGACCGCATGTAGGCTTCTTTTTCCATGTATTCTCTGTCAGAAGAACTTAAAAAAAAACTAATTGGTATATTTTAATTACCCATAGGAAACTAATAGGAAGGATGGCCATCCTCAATATTTGCTTGCTCATATCTTTGGCTAGGCCTGTCTATTCCTGATGATACGTTGGCTTCTGTCATCTTGTGTAAATCGAGCTCATATTGAGAGGTTTTGCTCGTGATTACCATCCGAGTGGAGGATTTGGCTGAATATACTTTTTCAATCTCATCAGAGGTGACTCGCGGGAGTAGTGTTGGCTCGTTTATGCGGCCAACCTTAACGTAAGGCACCCAAACGCCGTCATTATCAATGTACTGCCATTTCCATGGACTGACAACGTGGGATGATTCGACAGTTGGGGTGTGCGCTGAATTCGTTTCTTCTAAACAATTTGTTTCGTTTTCAATTCTTTTGTCTTTCATTCCGATGCAGTTTCTCGACGTATTAAGTCCCCACAGCTGAAATGCCTGTCGATAAAAGAAGATATTATGAAAATCGTTAGAAACGGTGAATAAGTGATCTATATCAGTGCCTTCACAGCTCTGCCCATTCATTTCCCACAGTCATTAAGTTGTTTAGTAAACGCATGGGCATTTATGGAACTTCCCTGTCGTGAAGTGCTTCAGCAGAAAAGGTGACGAAAATTCGAAAAAGGTTGTGATTGGTCTGTTAAAAAGAGCTTTCTAGTACATCTAACTACGCCGGTAGACGAGGATTCAGTGATTGGCTCATTGAAAAGTTCCAGGAGCGTGATGATTGGTTCGGTCGAAGAAAAATAAATAATGGAGTTTTCATACTAACTGTTCAGTTCAAGAGTATTTTGGGATTCTGTACTTTGTTGGTCAATTGATGGATTGTTTTTATCGATCAGTATAGCTTCTGGACATAGCTGTTTATATAGTTTTTGTCATTTAGACAAGCTATTCAATCGTTTACTAACGTTTCCCTGATTAGGGTCTAATTATGGTTATATATATCATAGATTTTCAGTCCTGTTGCGAGGTGCGTTGTGAGTCGTCTGGAGAGAATTGTGGTGGTCCAACATATGGACTGTGACGGAGCTCCCACATTTCCTTTTTACAAGTATATTAGGTTGAACTGTTTCACCTCTGGTCTTTTATGGATTGATAATGTCAAGAAACCAGACTACTGACTGCCATAAATTGACCTTTACCAGGGAAACGATAGTTTCCCTGGTTAAAATCAATTTATGAAAATAACAGAACAATCAACCAACAGAATACAGGATCCCAAGAAACTCTTGAATTGAACAGTTGGTATGGACATTGCTATTATTTTTTCTTCTTTTACAGAACCAATCACCGCGCTCCTTGAACTTCTAAATGAGCGAATCACTGCCTCCCCTTTCACCTTCGTAGTTGATGTACTAAAACTCTTCCTAGCAGACCAATTACAACTTTTTTTCACATTTTCAGTTAAATCAATCACCTTATTCTCAGCTTATGCATTCTCCGACTACTTTATTAAGAGCATGCATTTTGAAAAAGCAGCAGCACAACGAACATATCTGTCTTGAATGTCAACTTAGCAGCAAAACCACGAACATATCTGGCCCTGTAATCCAACCTGCCAATTCCTGCTGTATGCCACCAAGGCGCGATAAGGTGCATTGGCGAAGAGTACTGCAAGTTTTACTTCGGTAGACTTACAGGCCTTATATATCAATTGACTAAGTTCTTTTATTGGGAAATAGAACTTTCTGTTTCCAACAAGAAAAATGGTCTCATCCAATATATTCTATATTCTACAAATATTCATGTATATACATTTGCACAGTTGCAAAGGTATTTGCTTGAGAAGCATTACAAATTGGGCGAGATTCAACGTTTCTCAATTGGAGAGCGGCATGCTGTAGGTGAAACAATCTCGTTGTTCATGATGGTCAGCTTTGTTGCAACAATTTCAAACTGGTGGTCTCGATGACACAATATTGTTTGTATGCATTATGGGTGAACTCTCTCCGAAATAATGCGACTAGTTTAATTAGAAAATTTTCGCGCGCTGTTAATAAATACTACAAGAGTTATAGAGTTTCTTCAATCAGAATATTTTTCACTTATGATGTATACGTTGAGTTCTTGATAGACGGGTGGTGGCCGGAACAGGCGGTCGAGGACAAGGTACGGTGCCTGAGTTTCCTGTCCACATGACGGCGACGTGTTAGTCATGACCTGAACTCTCGGTATAAGCGAGCTGTTGTTTCAACAAAAACATTTTGTTGAGCATCTTTAGTTGCAGGCAGCAGCATCTGTCCATTTCCCAAATAATAACATATCGAAAGTTCACTAAAATCCACTAAGACTGTGAGATGTGCGATCGCGAACTAATGTTCGTGTGAAGGTCGGCCAACGTTATCCCACAATGATCTTCAATTTACAAATGATGGCAATGATTTCCCCACCCACGACACTGAGTATTAAACTGCATTCACATGAAACTGCTGTGCATTTTTTTATGCCTATCAAGCAAACGAAACAAATTGAACTATAGGTTGGCCTAAAGATATTTTATGTTACCTTAATTCGAGTTTACTTGTATGTTCGATTGAGACTGTCAGATTACTTATAACGAGCCATGACTGATCAATTCACTCTTCCAGAATGATTCATCTCACGGCCAGTGGGATCCCTTCCACATGTCTTGAGCCCTTTTCTCATCGGTTGTCGCAATAGAGTTCATGACAGAGCTACATTGGATGATGACAGATACTGCGATAAATTCGCTTCATTTCATATTAGATACGCTGCTTTGTTGGCATCACAAGTCAAACGATCTTCTTGAAAAACAAAATTTTTGCGAGACAAAATACTCGATTTTAGACTTGTCTGTATAGAATCAATCGGCGTGAAAATATACGAAAAAAGAGTTTAACTCGCTCGATTACAGGGAATACTCTGACAAAAGATGGGAAATGGTTCATTGCACTAGGACGCTGCAAAGGTTTGAAGTTCTCGGACTGGCTCCGTCAAGTTCTGTGCAGGAGCCCATCCCGAGCAATCCACCCCGTGTACTGGGGCAGAATTTGCAGGCTGCGGAGTCAATTGACGCTGACAGATTAAAAATAAGAAGGAAAGTGTCCCACCTGTCGCCTCGAGTCCCAGCACCCTCTCATCTGCAATACTTGCATGGCGAAGTGGTTCTTGAACAGGTGAGACCATTGACCACTGAAGCACAATAATTAAATGTTTCTTTGTCATCATTGATTTCATTTGTATAGGTTGTTTCACAATTTCCGCAACAGCAAAGAAGCCACAACGTCTCAGGAGTCAATTTTACTAGGATACCTAGTTTGCCGTCAGAATTCATAACAAAACGTCTGAAATCAGAACATATA
>SDVV010006468.1:0-18435 GCA_016164225.1 Gammarus roeselii
GTGCGTCAGTGTAGTGCGCCAGAGGGCCACTAGGGTGCGTCAGTGTAGTGCGCCAGAGGGCCACTAGGGTGCGTCAGTGTAGTGCGCCAGAGGGCCACTAGGGTGCGTCCGTGAAGGAGATGACGGGATCGTAACGGCCACACATCTTCAGACTGGGCTTGTACTGAGTTTCTGTATTCGAATCTGGTCGGATGGTATTGTATTGAATCTGGTCGGATAGTATTGTATTGAATCTGACGGAAGTTTTTTTTATCTAGTCGGATGGTATTGTATTGAAACTGATCGGAAGGTTTTTTATTCGTTAGAATGCAGCCTTTACCACGTTTAGGTTGCACACTCAGTCCCTTTAACCAAGTTTAGGTTGCACACCAAGTCCCCTTAACCACGTTTAGGTTGAACACCCATCCCCTCAGCCACGTTCAGGTTGCACACCCAGTCACCTTAACCAAGTTTAGGTTGCACACCCAGTCCCCTTAACCACGTTTGGGTTGAACAACTTGTCCCCCTAATAATGCACTCCAATTAGTAGCAACGCCGGAGTGGTTTGTATTAAATTTGTTTAGAGTTTGTCCAAGGAAATCTGGTACCCATCAAGTTCCAATAACTTTATCGAGTCAAGAGTATAGTTTTCAACCCATTCATAACCTTCCCTGTCAACCCAACCTCTCACAGGCGCGTAGCCAGAATTTCCCCCGCGGAATTTTCCCTCCTCTAGCAACGCCTCAAATTCTTTCCATCTCACACCCTCCTCTCTTCTCTAGCAGCCCCCCCAACTACTTCCATATCACCTCCTCCTCCCTCCTCTAGCAGCGACCCCAACTTCTTTCATCTCACCCCCTCCTCCCTCCTCCAACAGCGCCCCTAACTGCATCCATCTCACCCCCTCCTCCCTCTTCTAGTAGCGCCCCTAACAGCATCCATCTCACCCTTCCTCCCTTCTCTAGCAGTGGCCCTAATTGCATCCATCTCACCCCCTCCTCCCTCCTCTAGCAGCGCGTCTAACTGCATCCATCTCCCCCTTCCTCCCTCTTCCAGCAGTGCTCCTAATCGCATCCATTTCACCCCCTCCTCCTTCCTCTAACAGCGCCCCCAACTCCTTCCCTCTCACCCCTCCTCCTTCCTCTAGCAGCGTCCGTAACTGCATCCAACCCGTCCCTAACGTGTCCATCTCCCGTATCTGTCAGAGGACGACCTGCACTGACGAGCTGCGCCAGACCCTCGACAGCAAGGAAACGGAGACCCTACTGAAGGACCTCGTCCGTAGCGGAGACGATGTGGCCACGGAGCTGTGGACGGGCTTGAAGGCCAAGGTCTTCAACGATAGCTGAGGACTTCAAGGGAAACGTCTTTAACGAGTGCTAAGGACTTCAAGATCTCCAACAAAAACTGACTACTTGAAGTCTCGTGTGATAGCTGAAAACTTCACAGCGTAATTCTTCAACGACAACTGAACTTTAAACCTAAGGTCTTGAATGATAGTTCAAGATTTTAAGGCGAAGATCTTAAACGACAGCCGATGGCTTGCTTTAGGTCTAAGGTCTACGGTGATAGGTGCTTGAGGGTTTCAAGGCTAATGTCATAGCAGAGAACTCCAAAAAAGGATTTCCTCATAGAATTTTTTCATAGAAGAGAAACAATTAAATATGCTCAGAAGTTAAGAAGCCGTTAGAATTTAACCGTTGTAATATATATTGAAATTGCAAATCCTCACCTTTCTTGTGTTTAGAGAAATATTCTTGTAAAAAATTCATATATTTCCCGCTTTGAACTGCATAATGCTGCAGGCTGTTTGTGCAGAGCATTTATTAACGATATGTAATATAGCGAATGCATGTTATTAGATTAGTATATTCAACGTTTTGCCAGCGGAATATAGAATACGGAACGTTGCGGGACTGACGTCAAACATGTTTCGTAAGAACTTGTACCGTATTCAACCACTGTCGTTATTTTCTCAATAAAATGATAGGAAAGTTATGTCTTAAAAAAAAGTACGTCTCAAGTGAATTTGGGATAGTAAAAAGTTTGTTTAATTGCGTGTGAATAAAGGAGGTAAGCCATAATAATACCTCCAGCATTTACTGTGCAATCTGTGTTAGCACGCACTGGTGTATTACGAAGCTGCGTACCGCCATGTGAAACAATGACTTTCTATCTTCGTCAGGGTGAGAAACAGAATGGTGCCAGATTATTCTCTTCCACTCGTAGGAGTCATATAGGTTGCATTGCGCTTCTGCTTTTATTCTAATGAATCCTGAAGAGAAAACATTACAGAGACGTTTTTACAAGAGAATCTTGATAACATCCGTTGAACGTAGTGTTCGACCGATTTAGACCTTTGAATCTTTTCACCTTACTCGAGTTTTTAGGGAAAAAAACTTTGTCCGCTGGACGTCGCGTGACGTTTTGCGCCTATCGGTCTAAATGTCCTCCAGGTACCGGGTGGCACACTCGGCCGTCTACCGGCTGAAACCCCCCAACCCCCTTTTTTCCTATATAAGCGTGAGCTGGCCTGCCCTATCATTCATTAGTCGCTCTGGCTTCGGACGCAGAGCACTCCCGCCTCACCTGATCCTGACAGATCGTAGCACCTTCTCGAAAGATAAGATTCAGTGCGCATCGGCCCATCTGTGCAGTAGAGTAGTGACCCACTGCCCCTAGAGCCACAGATGGGTTCAGCAATTATTGCTCTGCCGCACTGAATTTGCTCTCAGTGAGCTGCGTCCCACGACACGACAATTTGCCAATACAGTTCTCAACAAAAATTGTTGAGAAAGAAATCTGTCGATACAGTTCTCGACAAAAATTGTTGAGACAGAAATCTGTCGACACGACAATTTGTCGATACAGTTCTCGACAAAAATTGTCAAAACATAAATTTGTTGAAACAGAAATCTGTCGACCCGACAATTTGTCGATAAAGTTCTTGACCAAAATTGTCGAAACAGAATTTTGTCGAGACAGAAAGTTGTCGAGACAAATCTGTTGACACGACAATTTGTCACTACAGTTTTCGACAGAAAATGATCGAAACAGAAATTTGTCGAATCAGTAAGCTGTCGATACAGAAATCTGTCGACACGACAATATGTCGATACAGTTCTCGACAAAAATGTCGAAACATAAATTTGTCACGACAGAAAGTTGTCGAGACAGAAATCTGTCGACACGTCAATTTGTCGATGCAGTTCTTGACAAAAATTGTTGAAAAACAAATTTGTCGAGACAGAAAGTTGTCGAAACGGAAATCTTTCGACACGACAATTTGTCGATACCTGCGATGTGCTGTGGCTCTCTCCATATTGAAGCATATTTTTTGTGGGCTGGGTCAATGAACCTGAAATCTGTGCATTTTATTATTCACTGCAATCATATGGTTCTGAGATGTTCTGGTGCTGTTCTGTGTTTTTTTTTGTGTTTGGTGTTTTCATTATTCTTGTGGAATCACGAGTGATTTCTCAGCTATGTGTCAAAGGCTTGTTTGGGCAGTGTTTTGCTTCAGTGTAAATTGCTAAACTGATAGGTTACTGCAACTTGTGCTGCAATATGCGTTAGAGTTAGAGCTCTTTTGTTATTGTATATACCTAGATGGCTATCAACGGTGCTGATTGGTGGTGGCAGAATTTTTTAAGTGTATTGCTGTGCAATACACTTGGGGGGGAGGAGGAATGTTATGGGATGTCCAAGTACTTGTGTTTGGTCATCTCGCATTTCCCTAACCCATGTTTCTCTAACCTGCACTCAGACAGTAGTAAACCAGAGTAATAGAGACCAGTATTTATCCAGAGTTATGAGAAAAAACTTTGCTTTTCTCACTGTCCCCATCATCCTGCTCTCACTATCACCAATCAGTCACCACCTGGGAATCTGTGCGTAGAGACCTGCAACCTGCAGTGACGTCCGCCTTTTTCCACAGCGCTCGGAGTTAGGGAGAAAAGTGAGATTAACTGGTATCTTTTAGCTGTCCCTTCATTTATTATTTGTTAACCATCCATAGACAAGTTTCATACTTTATTCATGCCCTTCAGACACTGCATTGGACATTTTAGTGAAATCAGTCATTAAAGTAATTAATTTTTTCGATATTATCATATTCAATTAATTGCTTATAGTTTTTTGGGTCCATTTCATGTTTTGTCACGATGGATAAATCACAGTAACGTTCAGTACAACTTAATTATTGGACAGGCAATACGCAGATACCTCTTCATTTAGTTCAGAGGGAATAACCTTTATTTTGATCATCCAGTTGTCATCTACTGATGATATCCTAGTTCACTTCTTTGAATTACTTACGGTTGACTGCTATTCATTATATATGTTTAGCTGACCATGTCTTCTTTTTGCAGAGGAACCTCCAAGACCCACACTTATCCCAACAGTATTCATCTTCGTTGCCTCAGCTCGATATAACCGCGATAGGTTAGAAGCGTTGACCTCCATAGCGCAATATTACCCGTTTTGCGCTACTGACCCCGACTATCAGTTGCCGTTGTGTATCTGAGACACGTAATATTTGCCTTGAGCTTCATAGTTGATGTAAATATATAATTAAGAAACCCTGTGTCCATTACAATCTAACATACAACCGCAATGCTACGGTCCTTCAGAGTCATCAAAACATTAGGTTCTTCGATAGGCTAGTCTACTCTGCACACTCCGTATAGCCTGCGGCAGGATTAGGTGCCATAACCAACTGTCGTGTCCTGTTGTATCCACCAGCATTAATGACTGACGTGCGTTTGGGTAGTCTCTACTCAGAACAAAACCTCAGAATCTGATGGCTGTTCTGGGCTGAGATATCAATTTTCTACAGCTACTCAAGGATAGCACCTTTCTAGTTTGTCTCAATCTGCCAGCACTTGACTGCCTACAGCCCAAGTTCAGCCCATCATTAGTCTCCCTGAATCACTTATTGATCAGGAAAAGTTTACCATCACCCTTGGTCATATATTGACAAGGTAAGTTGTTGCCTGTGTAACAGACCTGTCATTACATGGTCAGTGTCTGGAATATATAGTTAAGCCTGCAAACGTGCAGAAGTGGCATTACATTGGTAAGGTAGCCTTGTTAGTAGTTCAGACCTGTCATTACAATGACAGAATAGTGTCTGACCAGTAAGGCCTGCTGTAAAAGGCAGAAGTGTCATATTATTGACAAAGGTAGATTAGTTCGTTAATCTGAACCATCATTATACTGACATTTAGCTCAGGCAGCATATAAGGATCTAAAACTGCATCATACCCCAAAATAGTATTTTGCCAAAATATAACACATTCCATACATGGCATAATTTCTACAAATATACCATAATATCAGATAGCTCTTTTCTTTACCATAATTGGCATAAGAATTAGCTTAACATTTGGCCAATATTTTAGTATACTATCTAGTCAATTAAATTATTATTCGGCTATATAAATATATATATAAATATATAAATTTGGCCGCCGTGGCCGAGTGGTTAGCGTATCCGACTGCAGTGTCAGCCTCTGGTGCTGCATGTCGCGAGTTCGAGCCTCGGGAGGGACACGGCGGTCTTGTGGCGGGGAGATTGGGCGCCTCCCCCTCTGTGTCTGCCTAGCTTAGTCACCCCCCTAACTAGGGGGAAACGGCTGTATGTCTATACATACATACATACATATAAATATAGCAGTTCATACTATTATTTGAATACTATTTTTATGGCATATATTGCTTATAGAGCTGAATTAGCATAATTCATTGTGATACCTGGTTGATACCATAATTATCTTCTGGCCTCATAAAATTAGCATAAAAAATTAAAGTTTATATTCCAAGATTGACAGTCTTGTAACTGCATCTGCTGACAGCAGTTATGATATTCATTATCATCCAGCTCATTGCTACTTATCACTCAATTACTAGGTCTCTATACATCTATCTTGTTTGGGGTAATAATAGCGGTCACTGTGACAGTTTGAAAAAAAACTTAGCAGAAGTTAATTACCCTAGATTTGTATTATATAATTGTGATTTCTTGTCCTCACTGCTGGTGTATCTTAGTGGAGCCTATGGGGATTCCCCTGCTCTCTTGTGTTGTTGGGATTAAGTTAGTGCTATGTACATCATACCACCTGAAGTTTATAATTGTATCTTTGGGCAGAATATCAAAAATTGTATTTTGTTTTTTTACGGATGGGATCTAGGCTGTCAACACTAAAGCCACCCATAACATGAGTTGTGCCGCAACTTTTTTTGATGTTCTGTTTTCTCAATAGTTGAATACCAAGTTACTAGAAGTACTGACTAAGCATTCCGAAAGTGGAGGTATCTCTTTACTCTTATTTTCTCCTGGTGAGATTTTAAAATGAAACCTATAATTCAATTTATTCAGCTTAGAAGTAAATATGTTACCGTTCTCGAAAGTAAAAGGTATGTGATGGTGAAGAGGAGAAACTCTTGTTCTTTGCTGGTGGTGGTGATTGTCAGATGAAAACCCTGAGTAGCGTGCTCTCAGAGATGCGTTGTACATCTGAGGGTAGTAGTAAAAACTGTGTCAGAAGCTATGAAGGTAAAACTTGAGTAGAAGAAGAAGAGATCATAGCAGATAATCTGGGTCACCTACAAGGATTCATGATCACACTGCAAAAGAGAGGCTTATCAAACTTTCCAAGAATTTGTTAAAGAAACTTGACAGTTTCAGAAATCAGTTTCTTGAGTTCTAGACATAGCATCTGCAGCACCATTTTCTTTACCAGGACGATATTTAATTAAATAAATCATATTCTGCTAGTTCAGTAATGGTGCACATTGATCTGGGATTTTCTCTCGAGATATTATGGAGATACATAGGAGACTTATGATCTGTATATAGTAAAAAAGAAACTTGATATAGAAGAATATGCTATTGTTTTTTATTGCCTATCTTATTTATGAATTAAACATCCCCTACACCTGTTCATGAGGCATCTAGAAACAATTCAAGTTTTTCTGCTACATCACTGTAATATGGAAAAAATTGAACTACATCCTCAACTAATTTATCCTTAAGACTTTGGTATGATTGGTCCATAGCAGGTGTCCAAATCAAACCATTTCTCTTTGGTTCTTCAGTCAGCTCAGATAATTGTTTTGCAATCACTGAACATTGCTACATACATTTACATTGGAAATTGACTAATCCTAAAAATTGTCTCAGTTCAGTTACATTGGTAGGCTTAGGATAATTTTGAATCTTGTGAATGTACTCTGGATATTTCTTAATAGCAGACTTACTAATAATGTAGCCCAAAAATGAAACGTCTGCTTTGAATAGCTCAGACTTGCTTACTTTAATTTTCATACAATTTCTCTGGAGGGTGTTTGAAAATTTCTGTGCTAATTTGAGATGTTCTTCAAACGTTTCTGTCATGATCAGAATGTCGTCAAAATAAACAATTACATTCTTGAAATAAAATTCTAATCGAATTTCTTACATATTTTTTTGAAAAGCAATAACTAAATTTTCAAGACCAATAGATGATCGTTTGAACTGAAAGTGATTATGAGGGGTGCTGAAGTCTGTATACTGTCTGCTATTCTTTTCTGAGGGAACCTATTAATACCCCTTGATTAAATCCAATTTTGTGGAATACCTAATAATATGAGCGCTGTAGATTAAATCTGTTGAATTTGGCATGGGAAAGTTTTCTGTCTTAGTTACACTGTTTATTCTTCTATAGTCAATGCATAATCTTAAACTACCATCTTTCTTCCTAACAGGTACTCTACTTCTTTAATGGGTTCTGCAAATCTTCGTGGCCTCTTCGTGGCCTCTGCCAGAGAGGAGTATAATCTATGAGTTCTATTCTGTGGGGTATTACATCTGCTTTGCCTATCTCTGAATCATTAATGCCACATGCACGACCAAATCTCATGAGCATTTCATAAATTTGGTATTTTTATGCATCTGAATCACTTTCCCCTATTTAAACTTCAGTTTTCATTCTGTCCAAAGTCCATTCAATGTCATCTTCTTCAGAAGTATGGTCCATTTCAACTATTGAACTAACTGTGCCTATTTTTTCTCCACTCCTAACTTGTTTATGGTATCCATTCACACCAACTTTCATCTATACATATATTTCGCTGTTTTGTTCTACTGGGTCAAGAACTCCATCTAGACATTGTAACTTTGCATGCCTAATATCTCCTTCAAATAAAACTGGCCGAGAACAGCCATCAGATTCTGAGGTTTTGTTCTGAGTAAAGACTACCTAAAAGCACGTCGGTCATTAATGCTGGTGGATAGCAGGACACGACAGTTGGTTATGGCACCTAATCCTGCCGCAGGCTATACGGAGGGTGCAGAGTAGACTAGCCTATTGAAGAACCTTATGTTTTGATGGCTCTGAAGGTTCCGTAGCATTGCGGTTGTATGCTGGATTGTAACGGACGCACGGTTTCTTAATGATTTATTTACATCAACTATAAAGCCCAAGGCAAAGATTATACAGTCTGCTCGTGTCTCAGCAACACAACGGCAACTGATAGTCGGGGTCAGTAGCGCAAAGCGGGTAATATTGCGCTATGGAGGTCAACGCTTCTAACCTATCGCGGTTATATCGAGCTGAGAGACTAAGATTAATACTGTTGTGATAAGTGTGGGTCTTGGAGGTTCTTCTGCAAAAAGAAGACATGGTCAGCTAAATATATATAATGGGTAGCTGCCAACCATAAGTAATGCAAAGAAGTGAACTAGAATATCATCAGTAGATGACAACTGAATGATCAAAATAAAGGTTATTCCCTCTGAACTAAATGAAGAGGTATCTGCTAATTGCCTGTCCAATAATTAAGTTGTACTGACCGTTACTGTGATTTATCCATCATGACAAATCATGGAATGGAGCCAAAAAACTATAGGCAATTAATTGAATATGACAATATCAAAAAGAGAAATTACTTCCTTGGCTGATCTCACTAAAATACTTAATGCAGTGTCGAAGGACAAGAATAAAGTAAGAAACTTGTCTATGGATGGTTGAAGAAGAATAAATGGAGGGGCAGATAAAAGGTACCAGTTAAAAATTACGTTTCTCCCTAACTCCGAGCGCTGTGGAAAAAGGCGGATGACATTGCAGGCTGCAGGTCTCTACGCGCAGATTCACAGGTGGTGGCTGATTGGTGATAGTGAGAGCAGGATGATGGGGACAGTGAGAAAAGTAAAACTTTTTCTCATTACTCTGGATGAATACTGGTCTCTTTTACTCTGGTTTACTACTGTCTGAGTGCAAGTTAGAGAAACATGGGTTAGGGAAATGTGAGATGACCAAACATAAGTACTTGGACATTCTATAACAACGACAATTTGTCGATACAGTTCTCGACAAGAATTGTCGAAACAGAAATTTGTTGAGACAGAAAGTTGTCGAGACAGAAATCCGTCGATACGAAAGCTTGTCTGGACAGTTCTAGACAAAAATTGTCGCAAGAGAAATTTGTCGAGGCAGAAAGTTGTCGAGACAGAAATCTGTCGACACGACAATTTGTCGATACAGTTCTCGACAAAATTGGTCGAAACAGAAAATTGTCGAAACCAATTTTTTTTGTAGATATAATCACAAAAATTTTGGTCGGTTCAAAACCCTTCCCGGCCCGCCTGCTCCCGATGTACCTGTCCTCTGCCCAAAAACGTCCTCCATATCACCTGCCTGAGACACTTCAACTGCTTCGCGGGACATGTGTATAGACCAGCAGGGTGCGCCATTTTTCTATCGGCCATGAAAGCGGCCCCAGGTAGAGCGGCCTACTAGGCTTTCCTGATTAGAAAGCGGTCCATGAGACTGAGATACTGTGACAGCGACACATCGGACACAGGGTCCTTTTTGCACCCTGACTCCCGCCACCTTACACTTCCAGGCACGCAACGTAATCCACTCCGCTACTCGGAGACTAGCAAACGAAAGGCAAAGGAGGACAGCACGGCAGCAGACGACCCAAGGCGTCTCTCCCTTCAAATATTCGAGGGGCTTGGGCAGGGATAGCCCTACAAACAAGAACGCCCCCCCCCCTTGCGGTCCCCTACCTCCGAAACGACTGCCTCTCCCTCGGTTTCTGGGTCACAGGTGTGCGACAAAGGACGCATCACCCTCGGCGATCTCGGTGCGCACTTCCTCATACGGGAATATAGCACGCCGGACATGCCCCCCCCCCAACCAGGACAAGTTTCACTCCCAGCGTGAGAACACCTCGGGGGACCTGGGCCTGCTCTCCATGTCCATGACCGCATCGGTCGAGGGAGCCGCAACATGGCTCATGACATTGCTCTACTCACGCACAGACCGCGTTCACGACACCAGCCCCCAACGGTACCATCAGAACCCTCCGCTTCCGGACGGTACCGAGACGCGCTTTGGCAGAGCTTCCCGATGACAAAACACCGCCCCCCGCCTCTCCCCCTTCCCTGGAGGAGAGATGGTATGTACCTCTCCTCACCGCGACGTACATCTCCCCAAAAAATCTGATCACGGTTCATGAGAGAGGCCCTAACTTCATTTTCTCCCCGTTAGACTTGACCAGCACCGCGGTTCAGCTACTCGTCTGCAGGTCCAACCCTTTTCTGCCGCCAGCAGGTTCAAAGAAACTCCCTCTACAGCTTCTCAAGAGTGTCATTGCGGTCGAGCAGCCCTCCCATCGGGAAGTGACTGTCAGAGAAGACGACCTGTTCGTTCTAGAACGTATCCCAAATGCACTACCTAAACTTCTCGAGCAATTCAATACAACCTTGCCCAACGGGTCGGCACCGAAGGACCTCGACGCTTGGTCAAACACGCCATTGGCGCTCACAGCACACTGCCTCGTAGTCAAATCCCTGATGGAGTTCGCGAATGCTCCGATCCTCTCCCCGAAGACTCACTTCGACGCCACAAAGGATAAGATCGCTTTCCCGGTCCAGCACATTGCCACAGAAGCACGTACCAAGGACTTCCGGCTTCGCACGCAGGTGCCTCAAAACCTGCGCGGCTACATCCTCAGCGCATCACTGACGGGGATTCTTGAGCGCAACCGGACTCCGTCCTAACCAATGGCACGCCAGTTACCCCTCAGTCACTGCATCGTCTGGCAGAGCTCACCACATGCTCCGCTCACAAACTATTATCAGGGTACTTCTTCGACGCTTCTCAGTGGAGATACCAGATTCGACTTCAGATGCTGGACAGACTCGCTCCGGAATCAACCCGGACCGCCCTTCTAGTAGGGTCGGTATTTGAACCTCAACTATTCACCAACGGAGCGATCTTACAGGCTAGTCAAGCGCTGGACGCTTTCCGTAGCAGGGCAGAGGTCCTCTCCTTTATGGGCCCCTTCACATCAAGTTTCGTAGCCCTGCTCCATGGAGACCCCCGCATTACCGGGAAGCTGTCACACAGCATCCCCTCTATAACCGAGGCGGAATGGCGTGAAGCTCCTTTCGTGGCCGACCCGCACCGCCTAGGGCGCACCCTACGTTCCAGCAGGACGCTTGGCAACCCCGAGGAAGGCGGGTGGGCTCCGGTGCGCCTCAGACAAGCTCCAGGCTCCGACCCCTGCCTGCCCTGGGGGCCCGGGGACACCCCCAGTATGTTCCAAGGAGGGGTAGTTGCGGAGGGGGTCGGGGAACTTCAGCACACAAATGGCCCTCTTCCTCCCGCTCATAGGCCACAGCTAACCACAGACAGCGGGACCGCCCCCCCCCCCCTTCCGCAAACTCTGACGTTCTGCCGGCAACCCTTAGGAACCGCCTCGGGCACTGGATCAAAGCCACGCCCTTGGTCAAACTCATTATCGTCACAGGCCCCTCCTGGAAATGAACGCCACTCCCCCCCCTCCCATTCGATTACACGTTTTCCCACCGAAAACGCGAGGATGTTCTAGAACCCCTCGTAATGGAATATCTGCGCATAGGCATAGTCAAGGCGGTTCCCAGCCAGCCATCTTTTGTGTCTCACATCTTTACGGTCTCAAGGCCTCGAAGGTGATCCCCTGGTGATCGACATCTCCGACCTCAACAGATACATCCCGGTATCCACGTTCCGCATGTCCCACCCGCAGCGCATACGGGAAGTGCTAACATCCCTCTCTGGTTCACCAAGTTGGATATCAAAGACGCTTCCCCACACATCCCCAGTCATCCCAGGTTCCAAAAGTTCCTGGCCTTCAAACTACGAGGGCAACTGTTTTTCTTTTTGGCCCTTCCCATTTGGTCTCAACCTGGGACCGAAAATCTTTACAACGGCCGCGAAGCTGCCCCTGCGTTTACTCCACCAGCAAGGGATAGATCCGGCCTTCTACATCAAAGACGGGCTACTCTGGGCATCGACAGCTCTTCACTGCCGGCGCAACACCAAGACGGCCTGGAAAAATATGTTCTCCGTTCATACGGAGAAATATGTTCTAGAACCCACCCAGCAGATCGACTTCTTGAGGAAAACATTCAACGGCGCGGCCAAGTCCATCGGCCCAGCCTTACAACACATCGACCGTTGCAGGGACATGTCCACGAAGATACCTTCCCCTCGGAACCCTCTCGCTCCGACAGCATCCGAGTTTCCTCTGCATAATAAATTTAATCACACCTTACTTACGCCATGCTCGCCACTTCTTCAACGAGGTGGTGCTCGCAGCACGCTCCCTCCACCCCTTCCGTAAGCCCTGCCGTCTAAACAATCCCTACCGCCAGGCAGCTCAGCACTGGCGCGACGAGACCTTCCTTCATACCACCGTCCCGTTCGTAATGTCTCTCCTGGAGCACCTCCTGTGGATGGATGCATCGGACGAAGCGTAGAGTGCCGTATGCAGCAGCGACCAGCAGTTTTACGGCCGCTGGTCTCCCTGGGAACGCAAACTCCATATTACGGCGAAGGAATCGGTGGCCATCATACACGCGCTGGGCGCACTAGCTCAATGGCACCGCACCACAGTCCGCGTGATGTCCGATAACAGAGCGGCAGTGGCCATGGTGGAAGTTCGAGCACGGAGCACGGTGCTGAAAAAGTTCGGAGCACAGCTCCTACAGACCCTCCAGCGCCAACACCTCTCCTCCTCGCGACCTATCTTCTCGGTTAGCAAAACGTTTGGCCCGATCAGCTCTCACGTCTCCTACCAGAAGAAACGGAATGGGTGCTGACGCCTTAGTGCTTTTCCCGCCTCTCTGCCCTGCGCGGGGCCATGCACATCGACCTCTTCCCGCATCCGGGGAACCACAAGCTCCGACTATATGGAGCTCCGTTTCCTCACTCGCGAGCGGCTTTAGTGGATTCTTTCCAATGCGACTAGAATCAGTGAAAGAAAGTATATCTCTTCCCTCCATACAACCTGATTCCCGAAGTGCTCCACAAACTCGAGACGTACCCCTACAGCGGCGTCCTCGTGGTCCCCAACCCCCTCCCAACGGACTGTGGTGGCCCACGGTCATCGCGTCTTCCCACGAATTTTCGCTCGCTCTCAACGTCTCCCAGCGCATCGTAGGCAGGGAGGCCTTCGACCCTTCTCGTGGTATCTCGCATTCAATTTTTTAAAGCTGTGCTCACGATCAAATTCAATAGCTCGCTGGAGGACACCCTGGTCAACACGCACAGACAGTCCAAACAACGCCAATAGCAATGCGTCTGGACTTGTTTCCAAACGTAGCTACGCGCCACGCAGGCGCAGCCAATCAACCAGTCCACCCTCTTGACATTCCTGCACTACGCCGGCAAGCAGAAGCGGCTCAATCCACTTACACTTGCCCCCTCTTACATGGCTTTGGCATCACGACCCGCGGGGTGATCTTTCATGAAGTGGTTCGTGCCCAGTTTCACGAGAATCCGCCACAACGTTTCGTGCCGCAGGGGTAGCTCGAGCAGGTGCTCGACATGCTCGCCTCTCCTCGCTTCAATACTCTGGCGACGTCAGTTTTGGCACTATTTCAGAAGACTCTTGTTTCTCGTCGCGCTCGCAGCAGGCAACAGGATCTCTGAAATTGCAGTCATGTCACGCACGGGACTCTATATCTACACGAACCCTCCATGCGCCCTCATCCTGACCACCGACAAATTCCTGTACAAAAACCAGACCCTTGCCCACACACCTCCGCCCATTTTTATCGCCTCACTGCTGCCAGATAGTCGGGCACACGGCTTGTGCCCTATGACCGCACTCAAAGCCTACATAGTACGATGTTCATCGCACAATGAGTTTTTGTTCATTCATCCTTCTTCCGGCAAGCCTCTCAGGGCGTCATCGGTGGGGCACTACATCTGCTCGCTTATCAATGAGGCAACACCGCATGCCTATGCTAAAGCTCACGATGCCCGCAAGTATGCCTCGTTTTTCGCTTGGACGCGTGGAGTTCTGCTTCAAAACATCATACTTGAGGCGTTTTGGAGGTCACCACACGTATTCGTGCACAAATATCTCTTCACAGCAGAGAAACCTAACCAGCATTGCGTCTCCTTGGGAACCAGGTAGATAGTCCTTCTCGCCTCTACGTTTCGGACACCGCATCCGCTGCGGCAAGCACCTCCTCTACGTAGCATAGAGTACGTACTTCATTATCTTACAAACGCGTGCGGCGACACTCCTCGCAAAACCTTCAGATTACAGATTAGATAATATGTATTCCCTTTATCATACTTGCAGTAAAACCCTGTTACCATAGTAGCTAGCTATTGTACACATTGTTGGTACTGGTATATTTCGAATATTTTGCCTACCGGACAGTTCATCTACCCTCTCTGGAGGGCAATATGTATTGATTACGTAACTACTCTTTGGTTGCTCATGCTCACGGCTCGCACATTGTTTTTGGCCGCGTCAAGCGAGTATGTTCACTGCCGTTGCCACAACGCCATATTTGTATGTACCCATACTTAAATATTATTTGGATCCTCATGTTCAGTGCCCGCATACTAGTTTGCCGCTAGGATCTAGCTTTTCGCTGTTGTTGAACAATTCTTATTCGCCAATATGTAAAGTAATTACCACCATTTATACAAATGTGTTATCATTCCCTTCCACGGCAAGCGCTTCTTGACGAACACCCGGTTTAAGATGCAGCCAATCCATCCACCTTCTATGCTCTTCTGTCATCGGCCAGCTTGCGCTACGTGATGGTATTTTCTATGCAAACCATATGGCTCTTACGGGCGGAAGAGAATATAACTTTTGCTATGTCAATTCTCGTGATAAAAAGCAATTTTTTTGTAATGAGTGAGCGCCATATCTGGCCTCCTCCTCCCCCTGCTATCTTAACTACGCACCAACGTCTCCTTACGGGAAGCAACTTCGCTAGACCTCATGAATGATGGGGCAGGCCAGCTCACGCTTAAATAGGAAGGAGGGGGGTTGGGAGTTTCTGCCGGCAGACGGCCGAGCGCGCCACCCGGTACCTGGAAGGCATTTAGACCGATAGGCGCAAGACGCCACGCGCCGCCAAGCGGACAGTTTCTTTTTCCTAAAAACTCGAGGACAGTCAAGGAACTTGAAATTTTCGAGATTCCCGAGTAAGGTTAGAAGACTCAAAGGTCTAAATCGGTCGAAAACTACGTTTAACAGATGTTATCAAGATTCTCTGGTAAAAACGTCTCTGTGATGTTTTCTCTTCAGGATTCATTCGAATAAAAGCAGAAACGCAGTGAAAAACCATATGGCTCATACTCAAAACAGAGAAATAGCTTTTAATCGAGAGAATCGAGATAACACAAGTTATATTTTAATAGGTTCTTATTAAGATGTGATGGTCAATTTAAACATGACTGTCGTATCGAATCAGGAATACTGATGCTTGCCAACATCTAACAACATTCTGATCAGGTGGACAGTGGCATGAATGTCAAGCGGACACAAGAATATAATTCTCAGCCCAAAGCAATTAGTGGCAGATAAAAATCCTCGAAACCTTGAAAAGGTATTTGTCGGTTATCCTTCAAATGAGTGCGACCGGAAAAACACATTATAGCAATTTTACTCACCGAATATTACAGAGCATTTTGCAAGGTATTACATAGCATCACTCAATAGTTAAAATGCTGATGTGGAACTTCGAGGACTACTCGGTAATTTTACAGCGCGCGTCTTCTCAAAATATATGCCTAGCTATCGTGAAGCAAGCTACCAAATAATCGCACTTGGTAGGTCAAGCTCTCTGTCTCCACGATGCAAGTGTCGAATAACTGCTGGCACGCGAAGAATGTGCCACTACACGATGAAAGAGTGTCGAGTAACTGCTGGCACGCGAAGAACGTGCCACTACACGATGGAAGAGTGTCGAGTAACTGCTGGCACGCGAAGAACGTGCCACTACACGATGAAAGAGTGTCTAGTAACTGCTGGTACGCGAAGAACGTGCCACTAACGATGAAAGAGTGTCGAGTAACTGCTGGCACGCGAAGAACGTGCCACTACACGATGGAAGAGTGTCGAGTAACTGCTGGCACGCGAAGAACGTGCCACTACACGATGAAAGAGTGTCGAATAACTGCTGGCACGCGAAGAACGTGCCACTACACGATGGAAGAGTGTCGAGTAACTGCCGGCACGCGAAGAACGTGCCACCACACGATGAAAGAGTGTCGAGTAACTGCTGGCACGCGAAGAACGTGCTACTACACGATGAAAGAGTGTCGAGTAACTGCTGGCACGCGGAGAACGTGCCACTACACGATGAAAGAGTTTCAAGTAACTGCTGGCACGCGGAGAACGTGCCACTATACGATGAGTGTCGAGGAACTGCTGGCACGCGAAGAACGTGCCACTACACGATGAAAGTGTCGAGTAACTGCTGGCACGCGGAAAACGTGCCACTCACTACACGATGAATGAGTATCGAGTAACTGCTGGCACGCGAAGAACGTGCCACTACACGATGAAAGTGTCTAGTAACTGCTGGTACGCGAAGAACGTGCCACTACACGATGGAAGAGTGTCGAGTAACTGCTGGCACGCGGATGAAGTACCACAACACAATGAAAGTGCCGAGTAACTGCTGGCACGCGTAGAACGTACCCCACACGATGAAAGTGTCGAATAACTGCTGGCACGCGAAGAACGTGCCACTAACTCGGCGGTCGAGTTATTAGTCTTCTCCTACTTTTTTTATTTAAAGGAGCCCGAAGGACCCGGGAAAATGCCTCCACCATTTATTTTCTAAGGCCCCCAAACATTAGGGAGAACCCTGGCCTCAACACTGGTCAGAAGTTGTGGCATCCAACCATACTACTACCGCCTTCAGCCCTGCTGGAGTAACGGCCTACCCCCTCTACCTTAACAAAGATCCGATCTATAACTCCCCGAATTGATAGGCTTACAAGCTAATTGTACACTCAAAGCGTTGTCACGTTGCACCGCCAGTCCTAGCCTCTGCTTTAGCCAGAACGTTTTGCGAGGGTCCCCAGAGGAGGCAGATAACCGTCGGCCGATGTCCTGGATCAGGAGGCTGCTGGTTTTGCCGATAACGCCGGTCGTCTCGATAACCAAGGGTTCGAAAAGGTAGCGGTCACGAAGAAATTGATACTTTTTTTTTCTCTCTCTCTGCTGCGTTGGCAGCCCTGCCAGCCTCTAAAGAAGTGCCAGGCAAGTAACTCGTCGCAAAGGTGTCCACGCAGGTGCAATCCCAAGTAGTAGTAGTTGTAGTTGTTTCCAACAAAGGTTTTTCCCTCTAAAGAAGGGGAAGGTTGTATCGCTGCCAGGTCACTTACCATTTCCTCGATTGATTCCAGGCTTACAGATCGTATCAAGGCCAACTTTGCGTAGCGTTCGTTCAATTATGTCATTCAGAGCCAAATGTCTGGGATGACGACCTCCGCTGTAAAGGCACGAGAGCGCGTGAGTGTCGGACTCATCCATACGCTGACCAAAGCGGCAGAGCTGCGGATAACACACCGGCGCACCCACTCTGAGCGCAAGAGCAATTCGAAGAGAGTCATGGTCCAATAAAGTACCCAGAGGGGCGGCAGGAATTACTTCCACCAAAGAACTGCTATCGTGACAAAAAGCAGCCAGGGGATGAGCCTTAGTTTTTTAATCTTATGCCTCAAGTAACAGACCGTCCAAAGTAACCCTTACTCCTTTCCTGTCCCATGACTTCTGGATAGTGCTGTAAGGGTTTGCAAGCCAAGTCCTGCATTGCTCTCCCCCACGTTAAAATTATGTATGTATAGATATACAGCCTTTAGTATTAAATTATAAACTGTACAATGTAACATTAAGGTATCATACATATTTAGGTCATTGTATTAACCTCCACTGAAATGTGCCACAGATGCAGTATTCCCTCTGATGGCGGGATTCCCTCGGAGGTGGCAGTCCCAAAATTGTGTGGCGCCAAACAACCCTGGAGGGCAGCCAATAAAATCGTGTGGCGCCAACAACCGCCTGAAGGGCAGCTAATCAGCAGCTGGAAGCTGCACGTAAGAGCCTCAAAAGGTTGAGCCCAGGAATAAAGGAAAGTGATAATTTAAGAATAAAACATAT
>SDVV010006469.1:0-18435 GCA_016164225.1 Gammarus roeselii
TATACATATTTCGATTCTGGTAGGACTAGTATGGTTTATTTGTTGGCAGTTTGCGGGTTAATTGGATGCGCTCCTGGAAAATTAGGTGAGATTGCTCATACCTATTTTTTGCCTTATAACTTAGTTCCGTATCATGTTTGCTATGTTTGAGTATATGTTTCGTTCTATAATTATGTCTGGATTATAATTCTTTGTATTTTTCCTGTACATATATTCTGTATTCTTATCTAGTTGTGGTATATTTTAATCATTTCGGAGGTGTTTGCTGGAGTTTTTAGCAGTGGGATGCTTGATTCAACCTTGATATTGAATATAGGCTATGTCCTGTGTTTTACATCTATTTAGTTCATATGTATATTATATCTATAGGAATAGTATGGTTGATTTGTTGGCTTTTTTGGGGGGTACTTGGATGCGCTCATGGAAAATTAGGTGAGATTGCCCTTACCTAGTTTTTGTCTTATAACTTAGTTCCGTATCATGTTTGCTATGTTTGAGTATATGTTTCGTTGTATATTTATAACTGGATTAAAATTCTATACATATTATTTTCTGTACATATATTTTTTTGCATTCCTATCTAACTGTGGTATATTTGACTCATCCTGAGGTTGATGAGATTCATTGCTTTAATGATTCTTTTCATGCTATCAACATTTTTATCATGATAACTTCATATTAGGTCTGGGGGTTACAGTGATAGTTATCTCATACAGTTATAGAAATTTAGAATATTTTAAATTGGCATCTTCCACACTATGTCTGGCATGATGGGTCGGTTGTTGCATCATTGTGGTATTTTTATATGTATATATGGCATTCTGTTACGATTAAGCCAGGGTTACTTTTACCCTTAGCGCTCCATTGTACTTACTCCAGCAGTAACTCCTTCCATAGTTTTCTATATTATCAGACATAGAGAAATATGTATAATAAATAGATGACTATTGTAATCCTTCAATACTAGTATCAAGATAATTTTTTTTGCTGGAATGCGCTTGAGAATGGTTCCTAGACAAATTTTGGATGCGCTCCTGGAAAATTAGGTAAGTTGGCTCCTATCTGTTCTTTGTATTTTAACTTATTTCCGCGGCATGAACGCTATAAACATTTACAGGTTATAACATGTTCATGTTGACGTGCTTTCATATGCTTCCATAATTTTCAGACAAAAGTGTACTCGTATGGTAGTATTTCTGTTGGAGATTGATAGGACCACAATCCTAAATAACTTCGTATCTGTTTTACGGTCTTATTTCACATGAGCATTTACGGTTTGATTACCCTTCGCCTAGTGAGATATATATCTACTATAGCTTAGGTAGCTGTGTACAACTTCAATTAGCTTAAAATCTATCACATTTTCAACGTAAGGCAAGAGGAGTTTTAGTGCATTTTCAATGCTAATCATTCGAGTTAAATTTAGGATATCACAAACAAAGATTTATTAGACGTATTATTTTATTGATAATAGATTTTGACACGTCCATATATTTATATATACACGGGATATCATTTATACGAAAATATAACTCTTTCACA
Organism: Gammarus roeselii; assembly: GCA_016164225.1. Taxonomy (NCBI): domain Eukaryota; kingdom Metazoa; phylum Arthropoda; class Malacostraca; order Amphipoda; family Gammaridae; genus Gammarus; species Gammarus roeselii. The sequence continues at coordinate 1,543 of SDVV010006469.1, forward strand.
CCGAAAATTCGACGTAAGCATCTTTGCGAAACATAAGTAATGACTTCGACCTCTCTTTCTTTTGTTATCTTGATCCTTGATACCAGTGACAGTCAGTGGGTTCTTTATCAATGATGTATATTTATTCCTCACCTGAAGCTGTCGACTCGTCATATCGGTGTAGGATTTATCATCTGGGTGTGGTTTTTTCTCTGATCTATTGGTGTTCTAGACTAACACCCTAGGTACACATTTTAGATAAACAGCGACCTTTGGGAGAAGTGAATGCAATACTCGCAATCCTATCCTTGTAACCAAAACTTTGTATTTAGTCTGCAGCAAGATTTTCATGGACGCTGATTTTTTAATTACTGTTACATGTTTATGACATCGGATCGTTTCAGGTTTCGTCTTGCTAGCTATTGCCCACGTTACCATGCATTATATTTCGGCAGATTTCCGAAATATACATAATTCTCCTAGCACTCAAACGTTTGAGACATGGTTCTCTCTCCTCATGTTTCATTACCAATAATTTTGAAACAAAGTCCGATATAAATTTGATTTTATTATGCAATTTTACACTTCTTATACTTGACACCTTTTCATTACCCCATTTGGTAATTCGGTTTCCTTCAACGTTAGTAGGTTTTTCTTCACATGACATATCCTCGATATCACTGTCATTGATATCCATTCCCCTGAAAAATACCCACGTTTTCCCCTTATTTTCCTTATTTTCAATTTCGGCTAAGGTTTGAGGTATACTCCTCCCATTTCACCCAATCTTTATGCCCGCACCCTGTTGAGCGTCGTCTATATCATTATTTTTGATATCCAAGTCCGGATTATTATGTTCTATCAACACACCCGTAGCATCCATGTAGCTTATATTTTTTTCGCCCATATATAAGAGTATTATATTCAAGATATTGATGTCCTTTCAGATGTTGCCAAAACCCGAACGTGGATCTTGATTTGCTTAATTTTATTTCCGCATTGCTAATAACACATACCCCTGCATTTTTCCTCTGTTGTAAAATACTTCCAACTGGGCGACATCCTTCTTCCCTGAAAGCGGACCGCTATCTGAATGAGTACAGATATGCTTCCAATTTTATACATACAGGATCGTTAGCGTCACTGCGTTTGCTCATGTATGGGGCATCATGTAGGCATTTGCACACATTTTGTGTAAAATAGGTTACCATTCACAGCCAAATGCATATTACCTAAGCAACCTAACCTTATCTAACCAACATAACTATGAATTATGTGTGATCGCTCGAGATTGTTCATACATTATATCACGGTTTGATACCGCTATATGCTGTCGTATACCTGCATATACTGGTGTAATGCAGCTGTATTCACGGTTTGATCTCGTCATATGCAGGCATATGCTGGTATAATGTAGGCGTATTCACGGTCGATGTCGATATAATGTTGGCATTAACACACATATATGCAAAAGGGTTACCATACACTGCCGGATGCATTAATACTTACCCAAGCTAAACTGACCCATAGAACAACATCCTTTGCTGTTGTTACAAGATATTAAATGTGCATCAGCTTCATGGTATACTTACTTGGATACTTAGAGTTTCTTCGCTGTTCACAGCAGGTCACAGCGTGGCTGCCACCTAGCTCACATCCGTGGGACACTCTCCACTTGCGCTGCGGCATTAGCATTTGCATGTTGTAGCTACATTCGCCAGTCGGATCCCCGCTTGGCGTCGCGGTAAAGCAGGGAGTTGTCCCCACAGAGGGGGTATCCATTAATTTGCGGTCGATCTGGAACACAGCTGAGGTATTTATCCAGTCGGCTCTTGAACCTCAAAATGTTTGCTGCATCTTCATGGTATGTTATGTTAAAAGAAGTAATCATCTTATCCTAACCTAACCTAACTTACGTACGGTATTCAGTCATTGATATATACAATGCATAGGAAATATCTTCCCATCTCTCTTACATTTTGATCAATCCTTTGCAGTTTGATACACACAACCAATTCTGATCTAGTAGATCATCAAAAATTCTAACCTAACCTAACTTATGTTTCATACAATTCATAACTAATGTCTCCACTTGACTCTACATTTTGATCTATCCTTTGCAGCTTTGATAACTTACACCTAATTATTTCTACTTCGCAATCAATCTCGACTCAAATGTGTTACCAGAGAGGTCAGAATTTTCAATCTTAGATGGAATGAATGTTACAAGTAATTCATATTTGTTTCCATCATCATACAAACGGGCGACTTCATCTCATACTAGGTCTACCACATTTTTTCTTCAATATCTCCTAACACTTCATCTTTTGACGACTTGCACAGTTGATCTGTCTTTTTCTTTCTAATAATTTTTTCAAACTCTTCACGATGACAGCGTTTTATATCTCTCCACGCGTTACTCGTGGATTTATGTTTATTCAATTTTATTTCATTCTGGCAAAGTTTACAGACCCACATCACCCCATTTCATTCGAAGAATCGAGGACTCAAGCTATAATCCATCCTTCCACAACAGAATCCCAATATTGACTGAGTATATTCTCATCGGACTCTGATTTATATCTCACCATTCTGTCGCACATATACAGCATTTACCTCGAGATAGGTTTATGGGTACCGTTGCACCCCTTGTAATATATTCTCCTACCGACTTCAACAATTTCAATGTTACCTCCGACCAACGCAATGTATTCAATTTCATCGCTTAACCTTTGAGTTGTAGGATATTAAAAACAATTGATTTAGGATTTACGTACTTTTATTAGTATTAATTACAGATCTTGCTGACATCATCAATGACACCTAACTCGTTTTTCGATTACAGCATGGCTCGTACAGCCACCCATACCCAGCATCACGATGTTTAAGTTTCCTCTCAAAATCTATCATATAATCTACCATATCTTTGTTGCGAATACCGAAGGCTGTTCCGTGCCCTCGAGGCCACAAATGTAATTCTTCTTCTTCTTAAACTTTAATTATTCGAAGCTGCTCAAATTCAATGTCATTCTGTTTTTCATCAATGAGGAATTCCTTCATACGTTCCAGGTTTTCTTTGGTTTTAGGAAAAAACCGTTGCCCAACACTTCAGCTTTATTACAATCATGATGATTTTCCACTCGGATCATATCAATTTCGAGAGTTGCTTCCTTATTTCCCTTGAATTTTGTAACATACGACTGAAACCCGTCGATTTCAGTTACCCAGAGCCGACTTCCTTTTTCTTTCATCCATATATGAATGTTATCTCCCACTCTTTTGATTCATGTTTTACCCATTCTGAGATAACTGGTATTTTCAACGTTAGTCAATATTAGTTCGATCCGTCTCGTATCATCTTCGGAGATTTCTTCTTCCAAAACACGTAAACTAATTTTTGCCACTTGAACATTCATTGTTATCTATTTGAGGATGATCCGTCCGTCCGTCCGTCACCGTTTTTTCCCAAGAACCAAAGAAAACCTGGAACGTATGAAAGAATTCCTCTTAGATGAAAAACAGAATGACATTGAATTTGAGAAGCTTCGAATAATTAAAGTTCAAGAAGAAGAAGAATTACATTTGTGGACTCGAGGGCACGGAACAGCCTTCGGTATTCGCAATAAAGATATGGTGGATTATATGATAGATTTTGAGAGGAAACTTAAACATCGTGATGCCGGGTATATGTGGCTGTACGAGCCATGCTGTAATCGAAAAACGAGTTAGGTGTCATTGGTGATGTCAGCAAGATCTGTAAATAATACTGATAAAAGTACGTAAATCCTAAATCAATTGTTTATAATATCCTACAACTCAAAGGTTAAGCGATGAAATTGCATACATTGCGTTGGTCGGAGGTAACATCGAAATTGTTGAAGTCGGTAGGAGAATATATTCCAAGGGGTGCAACGGTACACTTAAACCTATCTCGGGGTAAATGCTGTATATGTAATACAGAATTGTGAGATATAAATCAGAGTCCGATGAGAATATACTCAGTCAATATTGGGATTCTGTTGTGGAAGGATGGGTTATAGCTTGAGTCCTCGATTCTTCGAAAGAAATGGGGTGATGGGGGTCTGTAAACTTTGCCAGAAAGAAATAACATAAATGCACGAGTAACGTGCGGAGACATTTGAAACGCTGTCATCGTGAAGAGTTTGAAAAAAATTATTGGAAAGAAAAAAGCAGATCAACTGTGCAAGTCGTCAAAGGATGAAGTGTTAGGAGATATTGAAGAAAAAATGTGGTAGACCTAGTATGAGATGAAGTCGCCCGTTTGTATGATGATGGAAACAAATATGAATTACTTGTAACATTCAATCCATCTAAGATTGAAAAATGTAACCTCTCTGGTAACATATATGAGTCGAGATTGATTGCGAAGTAGAAATAATTAGGTGTAAGTTATCAAAGCTGCAAAGGAATCATCAAAATGTAGAGTCAAGTGGAGATATTTGTTATGCATTGTATAAAACAATGACTGAATATCGTATATAAGTTAGGTTGGGTTAGGTTTTTTGATGATTGACTAGATCAGAATTAGATGTGTGTATCAAACTGCAAAGGATTGATCAAAATGTAGAGAGATGTGGAGATATTTGTTATGCATTGTATATATCAATGACTGAATACGTACATAAGTTAAGTTAGGTTAAAATAGGACGATTACTTCTTTTAACATAACATACCATGAAGATGCAGCAAACATTTTGAGGTTCATGAGCCGACTGGATAAATATCTCAGCTGTGTTCCAGATCGACCGCAAATTAATGGAAACCCCCTCTGTTGGGACAACTCCCTGTTTAACCGCGACGCCAAGCCGGGATCTGACTAGCGAATGTGGCTACAACATGCAAATGCTGATGCCGCAGCACAAGTGGAGAGTGCCCCACGGATGTGGGCTAGGTGGCAGCCACGCTGTGACCTGCTGTAAACAGCGAAGAAACTCCAAGTATCCCAGTAAGTATACCATGAAGCTGATGCTCATTAAATACCTTGTAATAACAGCAAGGGATGTTGTTCTATGGGTTAGGTTAGGTTGTGTAGGTATCAATGCATCCGGCAGTGTATGGTAACCCTTTTGCAAAAATGTGTGCAAATGCCAACATTATACCGACATCGACCGTGAATACGCCTACATTATACCAGCATATGCCGGCATATGCCGGCATATGCCGGCATATGGCGAGATTAACCCGTGAATACAGCTACATTATACCAGCTTATGCCGGCATATGCCGGCCAATGGCGGTATCAAACCGTGATAAAATGCATGAAAAATCTTGAGCGATGACACATGGTTAAGTTTGTTAGATTAGGTTAGGTTACTTATGTAATATGCATCTGGCAGAAAATGGTAACCCATTTTGCACAAAATGTGTGTAAATGTCTACATGGTGCCCCATACATGAGCCAAGGCAGTGACGCTAACGATCATGTAAGTATAAAATTGGACTCATATCTGTACTCATTCAGATAGCGATCCGCTTTCGGGGAAGCAGGATGTCGCCCAGTTCGATATGGAAGTATTTTACCTGAAAAGAAAAATGCAGGGGTTTGTGTTATTTGCAATGCAGAGACAAACCTTAGCAAATCAAGATTCACGTTCGGATTTTGGCAACATCTGAAAGCACATCATTGTCTTGAAAATGATACTCATAAAAATAGACGAAAAAATATAATCTCTAATGATGCTAAGGGTGTGTTGATAGAACATAATAATCCGGACTTGGGTATCAGAAATTATGATATAGACGGTGCTCAACAGGGTGCGGGCAGTAAAGAAAGTGCGATGCCGGTATCAACCAAACGTGGCACGTATGATTGGGTGAAATGGGGGGAGTATAACCAAACCTTAGCCGAAATTGAAAATAATGAAAATGAGGGGAAAACGAGGGATACTTTCAGTGGAATGGATATCAGTGACAGTAAAATCGAGGATATGTCATGTGGAGATAAACCTTCTAACGTTGAAGGAAACCGAATTATCAAATATGGTAATGAAAGGGTGTCAAGAATAAGAAGTGTAAAATTGCACAATAAAATCAAATGTATATCTGACTTTGTTTCAAAATTATTGGTAATGAAACATGAGGAGAGAGAATCATGTCTCAAACGTTTGAGTGCTAGGAGAATTATGTATATTTCGGAAATCTGCGGGCAATAGCAAGAAGAAACCTGAAATGATTCGATGTCATAAACAAGTGTCAGTAATTAAAAAAATTAGCGTTCATAAAAAGCTCGTTGAAAACTAAAAACTAAGTTTTGGTTACAAGGATAGGATTGCAAGTATTAAATACACTTCTCCCAAAGGTCGCCGCTTATCTAAAATGTGTACTTAGGGCGTTAATCTAGAACACCAATAGATCAGAGAAAAAAACACACCCAGATGATAAATCCTACACCGATATGACGAGTCGACAGCTTCAGATGAGGAATAAATATACATCATTGATAAAGAACCCACAGACTGTCGCTGGTACCAAGGATCAAGATAACACAAGAGAGGGAGGTCGAAGTCATTACTTATGTTTCGCAAAGATGCTCACGTCAATTTTTCGATGTGAAAAAGTTATGTTTTTGTATAAATGATATCCCGTGTATATACAAATATATAAACGTGTCAAAATCTATTATCAATAAAATAATATATATATATATAATACATCTTTGTTTGCAATATCCTAAATTTAACTTGAAAGATTACCATTGAAAATGCACCAAAACGCCTCTTGCCTTACGTTGAAAATGTGATAGATTTTAAGCTAATTGAAGTTGTACACAGCTACCTAAGCTATAGTAGATATATATCTCACTAGGCGAAGGGTAATCAAACCGTAAATGCTCATGTGAAATAAAACCGTGAAACAAATACGAAGATATTTAGGATTGTGATCCTATCAATCTCCAACAGAAATACTACCATACGAGTACACTTTTGCGTGAAAATTATGGAAGCACGTCAACATGAACCTGTTATATTCTGTAAATGTTCATAGCGTCATGCCGCGGAAATAAGTTATAGGACAAAGAACAGATAAGATCAAACTTACCTAATTTTCTAGGAGCGCATCCAAAATTTTGTCTAAGAACCATTCACAAGTGCATCCTACCAGAAAATTTTCATCTTGAAACTAGTATTGAAGGATTACAACAGTCATCTATTTATTATACATATTTCTCTATGTCTGATAACGAAGAAAACGATATAAGGAGTTACTGCTGCAGTAAGTACAACGGAGCGCTAAGGGTTGGTTAAGTAACCCTGGCTTAATTGTAACAGAATGCCATATATACATATTAGAAAGAATATACCAACAATAACGTTGGGAGACATGTATGTGGACAGTGAAATCGTCATTGGAAAAACTTCAGTCCTCGCCAAGACTCGATCCTGTGTCGCCGGAATTCGAGTCCAGCACTCTACGCACTAAGCCATCCAACACAACAAAAGTTGTGGTTCAAGCTTTCGTGGGTATTGTACTGTTTTAGGGTAGACTACCAATTCCTCTGTTTTATCACTGTTGAAGCTCAATAACAGTACAATACCCACGAAAGCTGTCCACATATATACATATAAAAATACCACAATGATGCAACAACCGACCCATTATGCATGAAATAGTGTGGAAGATGCAAATCTAAAATATCCGAAATTTCTATAACTGTATGAGATAACTATCACTGTAACGCCCACCCCTAATATGAAGTTATCATAAGGAAAATGTTGATAGCATGATTTTTTTTTTAAAGCAATGAATCTAACGAACCTCAGAATGAGTCAAATATACCACAACTAGATAAGAATGCAAAAAATACATGTACAGAAAAAAATATAAATAAAATTTTAATCCAGACATGAATATGTAACGAAACATATACTCAAACATAGCAAACATGATACGGAACTAAGTTATAAGACAAAGAATTGGTAAGAGCAATCTCACCTAATTTTCCAGGAGCTCATCCAATTAACCCGCAAACTGCCAACAAATAAACCATACTATTCATACCAGAGAGCAACAGTTAGTGATCAATTATACCCCACTACAACCATCTCTGAAAAAATATATCCCTCAAATGGGAAAAAGCGAATGGATTTAATTAAATAATACCAATCGTGCAATATAAAATATCATGTATAAGCAATGGCTTCTATTCAAATGAGTCATTCAATAACAAATACGTGCGAACAATATACAAACCATTGGTATAACAAGAGGACCAGTGAAACTATATAATACGACATAAAAAGTACCCTATTAAATTGTATCCAAAACTATCACCCCGTCCTAATATATACCGGCATTTTCTTTCAAAAACTCGTAACGACCGCACATCCAGAGATAAAATCGCTAATTGTCATAGCTAAATTGAGACACACTTGAGTAATTGTCTCTATGTGGTTATCGACCCCATGAGCAATTGACCAGAATAGAACTAAATAAACCTACAAGTATAAATCCAAGCGACTAAGTCGGTCACATTAAGGAATAACATAGATTCTAACAAATACATTGACCGACTCACAAAAAAAAAAGCGTTTTCGTCGTCCGTTTTGCACCTGACCCCTCCCCTTTCCTTCTCCCCTACCTTCTTCCCCACCCGTCCCGGGCAGTCTCTATGTACCATCAGTAACTAACTTGACCACAAGATAAATTTGTCCTAACCTACATCTACAATGTTCGAGATATACAGCGACTGAGTCAGACACACTAACAAATAACATACTTCCTAACAATTACGTTGACCGAATAAAAAAATTTGCGTCATGGGAAAATAGGCGTGCAAAAATCCGTAGACACCCCACAAATTTGCGTTTCTGGACACCCCAAAAAATTTGCGATTTGGACTATATATAATCTACTATAGTAGGAGGGATTGATTTTAATAGTAGATTTAACTGCTTTGGCATGATTAAGGCGAGTTGGATTTTCGTCGTGCCAGATTTGGGAGTCTTGTTTCCGAGTGAATCAGTGGTTGATTTGTATGATAGTCATTTCTTTTTGGTTCATGTGCTTCGGGCAGTCGCGGTCGCCTGCCTCATAGGGGCATTAACAATGGTGGCACGTTGGTTGCGAGGTTTTGCAGTACTTTCTGTCGTGCTCGCTTGCAGTACATTCTGTCGTGCTCGTGCTCGCCAACGTTGAGGTATGTACGCTGGCAGTATTCAATGACGTGGCCGTATTAACTGCATATTTGCACATTGTAGGCCATGTCACAATTGGATAAGTTTTTGTTTTTCCTTGTTCATCCGGGATTACTATGAATTCCGGTGCGTCAGATCTTGGGATGATGATTTATTATGGGGAGGGGACGAGAGTTTCGTGATTTGATCCATGTTGCTAGAAAACCTTTGGTAACACCGTAATCGTTTACTAATCCTGCTGCAAATGCACTCAGGTTAGTTTTGGGAGTCTAGCAGAAAGTGTATTTAATTTGTTTGGTTAGAGTTGAAGAACGGATGTAATTCAACAGTTACTTTCTGTTTGTTTATGTTTCATTTTTTGTATAGCGTTCCTTTGTTCAAGTTTTACGACGTGGGTGAAACTCTTCGGACGGTTTTCGGTTTGCCTCCTAGTTGTCGTTGGAGGGAGTTCATCGTAATGAATGGATTCGTTGAGGGAGCACATCTGCTTGCACCGCGCTGTCTATAAGCGTTATGAGGAACTGGATAGGGAATGATGTTGATCTTTCCTCCGGGGTGGGAGGGCCAGCCTAAGAGGCTATAGCATCTCGTCGTCCGATCTAGTTGTTTATCTGGAATTGGATTATTTTTTCCTTTTTTTCTTGGAGGCAGTCTTTATGTGACTTTGATTTGAGCCTCATTTCCGTCGGAGGACTTTGTTTGACGTGGGGTAGCAGTTTGCTTTATAGTACAAGCAGTTGGGTTCCTCGGATGGGCACGTCTGTCATGGTCGTCTTGGGAGCAGTGCAAGCATCTTTACTCACCGTGACAATCTATGCACGTGTGTCCGAATTAACATCGTACCTTACGTCTGGCGTTGTGTGTAACTTTGGTTTTAGTGTCAAGAAAACGTATGTCTCTGTTATTTGGTGGGGTAGGGCAGTTGAATTCTAGCAGGAGGGCCGTGGCGGAATTTCTCTTTAGGGTTGTAAATTCTGCAATTTTTTGCTTCGTCCACACAGTCCTCGTATCGAAAGAGTCCGATGATGACCTCATCAGCTTTCTTCTGAAGAAGATTCTCAATGTAAGTCGAGCCTAAACTCATTGAGAAAGTTGCATGTGGTATGATTGTGCACGACCTTTGGCACAATCTGGTCCTGAAGAGTCTTGTGTTGCACTGAAGTTTTTATCTTCTTTAATGATTAAGCTTTCGTTACCGCTAGTGGTGAGGTTTAAGACTGGACGGCCAGCAATGGAGGCCAGTTCTCAAAGTAAATTCGCGCCTAACGTCAAATAATACAAGATTATAATAAAGCTCGAGGAATTACTAATTCATAATGAGTCAAAGTTTTTTTTTCGCGGAACGTCGAAGCATCGGTAATAATTTCACCATGGGTGCCCCAACGATCGCATGAAGCGGGGCTCAGCACTCCCTTGTGAGCTGAAAGAAATGATGCATTTCCCGTCGTATGAGACCCGAGGATCACACAAGTCCTCATGCTGCCGGAGGTCATGTGACCCCAGTACCTTTTCAGGAGGAAAAACTAAGAGATGGGAGACGGGAATTTCGTGCAAGATGTCAGCATCCAGGGAGAGAACGAACATCACTAATGGGACAAAAAATTAGTTGCAAGAGCTGCGGATCGATATAGTGCGGTGGCATAACAGATAGCAACGCCCTAACCTGCGTTCGGAGCACCGAAGAGAGCTGAGGAACATACTATTGGATTAGACTAAATATCATAATCTAAACTTCAGTTCAAGCCTAATTGCATTTTTTTGTCTTCAAATATTTAGGCATAACAATTTTTTTGTGGTGGAAATCCCTTTTGCAGAAAAAGTCATGCCGAATAAAAAAATTCTCAGCAATGCCCTGTCGCTTCCTGAATTATTAAAATGGAAAAATACACGGTATCCATGGAAGTTATCAATCAACGACAATTTGTAGCCACCAGAAGCCACTACGAAGTTTTACGTACTAACTGTGCTTGCCTCATTAGCCTGTAAAAAATAGGTTTGACGGATCAAAACATTTTTACTGTCATACTTTTGCATCGGAAGTTGTCAATGAAGTTCTTGGTTTACAGCGCGATGCAGTCAAGTCCTTCGAGGCCGCAAAAACGGGAAGAGGTAAGAAACTAGGATTTCATGTATGAGGTCTGCACAGATGCAGGGAAATGAGAAAAGGCAAGCGCTGTTAAAATATGTATCATGTGAGAAAAGCACTTTGTTACATGCAACCTATTTCTACAACCCTCACCACATTTTTCTTCTTGTACAGTTAGTATTATTGCTCTTCTAAATTAGGCTATTGTGCGAGTAACGCTCAAATCTAACTGTGCTCAGCGCAAGGTCACCTTGTGCTCGAGGAGGTGCTCTCGAGGCCCCACTCCGGAGAGTAGCAACAGCTTGGCCGAGTGGATCGCTCCACAGCTAACGATCACCTCCTTGGTGGCTTCAACGAAGTGCTCCTGTCATTGGGAGGCAAGAAGACGTATTTTCAAACAGTCAGTTATGAATCTTGAAACACCTATTGGCTGCATGGACGGAGCTTCTATTGTTGTGTTCTCCTAGATATACGTGTTACTGTCAATCATGCAAGTGCTACCTACCCCATTGTACGTTACAAGTGGCGTGGTCGATAATGATAGGATCTCGCTGATTTGATGTGTCCTGGAGTAACTTCCATCACGAGGCAAATGCACAGCAACGAGACAAACAAAACTTTACCGATTAAATAGAGCATTTGTTCCTTTATATATTACCATTCTTAAAATAGTGACAGACTAGCCAGAACTAGGAAGACAAATATCTTCTGTGTTGATTTAAATCTATCGAACACCTACTGGCATATGCTACTGACATGCCTGCATCGAACTGCTGGATGCGCTTGTTATAAAATACGGAGCATTTATTTGCTCATGTGAATTAGGCAATGTGGTTTTGTTATGTCGCCTTCTCCATCGCCACCCAAAAATCAATGGATAGAAAAGGTTATGAGTATATACAAACATCACAACAACTCTCGCTACCTCTGATTTTAAATGTCCAATTGACGAGTTTGGTTTTTCGTTTGCGCTGTTTGATTCGCCACGTTATCTGTGAATTCATCAGGATCGTACCAAACGCCGTCCTCGGCCCACACTATTTATCCCAATTTGACCTTAAGATATTGCAGTGATGATATATTGAGGGGGTCCACATATACGTGTCTACAGTGCGTTCCATTTTGTTCTTGACACGAACAAAGACAGCCCCCCCGGTTGCATTTCGTCTATGAGCTTATTCTACTTTACCTTAGCGACACAATGATTGCCAATCAGAGCATTCTACCTCACCGCATAATCAAAATGACAACATAACAGCAAGTCAAGTGGTATGGAAATATTTGTATTACAAGAAAACCACTACCATGATTAAAACGTTACTTACTTTGTTGTTGAAGGTAAACCGCACACCGTTGGCTCTCTTATCATCACTGAACAAAATCTGGAGAAAAAAGTAATATTGTACAACTTGCTGTAATTTATTCTAACATCGACACTCACCTCTGGTAGCGTGTAGAAATATATAACTTTTTCAAAATATGTAACTTGTCTGCCAGTCATCTCAGAAAAAATGAACAGGAAAGAGTAATTGAAACATGGCAAATAATTGATTGATCCGACATGAAAACTTTACGATCGTCAAGGCACCCTCTTAGTTCGTAATGAAACTTTACGATCGTCAAGGCACCCTCTTAGTTCGTAATGAAACTTTACGATCGACGAGGCACCCTCTTAGTTCGTAATGAAACTTTACGATCGACGAGGCACCCTTTCGGTTCGTAATGAAACCGTTCAAGAAAATTCCCCGCTACACCATCATCCGGTTCTGAAGGCATTCGGGGATAACGGTCTCCTGGCTCTTCTGATTTTCGGTGCTGTTTGCTGTCGAAGCAGTTTGTTTTCGATGCTATGAGCTTTTGGTGCTACTACCTCTTGATTACAAGAGCTTTGTGTGCTTATGGAAAACCTTTTAAATAAATCCATTTATAAAAAAATTATACAGATTTTTCAATCGTAATCACCATTTGAGCTAAAGAGGATTCCAATTTAGCACAAAGAGTGTTCCACGCTAACTTGTTCCACAAACCTTGGTGACCATGGCGTTAGTAAGCACGAACAGGTTCTTCCTGTGGGCTACAGGTCTCAAGAAGCTCTCTGAGGTCGAGGCTCGAACACCATCCCTAACAGTGTATTGAAGAGGGGTGAAACCTGTGAACGAGCGAGGATTAGCTGTTGGAGGGGGTATGAAACCTACAGGTAGTGGAGGATTAGCGTTGAAGGGGGAAGGGAAGCGAAATCTTTTAGCGAGGGAAAATTAGCTGTAAAAGGGGTGGAGATGTGAAATGTGTAAGCGGGGAAGAGGATTAGCCGTCGAAGGAGGCGAAACCCATAAGCAAGGGGGCTTAGCTTTTGAAGGGGGGGGGGGGGATGAAACCTGCAAGCGAGGGATGATTAGCTTTCAAAGGGAAGGGGGAACCTGTCCGCGAAAGAGCCTATATAGATAGGAGCAATACTTCCACCCTCTGAGACTCCTGATGGAATACAACAACACTTCTGAATGAGGGTATGACGACAATATTATAATTCCTTCGCTAAGTTTTGCTTGCAAAAATTAAAGAAAAGGCCGCTGGATTATTAGAGAACGACTAATACTGACACAGAAGCAGAGTTTTTCACAAATAAATCATGGGACATGTTATATATATAGATACCTATTCAAATGATTAAACAATAATTTTCTGTTCTTTTTAACTCACGGTAGGTTTGAATGTAATAAGCTATACAACTTCAAGAACATTTAAAATATATTCTTTTTTAATTCGAACGCTAACATTGTGGTATTGTTGAATGTACAATTGATGTATATATCGACATTCTCAAAAATCTACAATACATATAATAATAAGCTAAGACCATTAAATCAAATAAAATTACTTATAATAGAGAGTTCACATAAACGTGAACGAAAACTTCATTACAGACAAAAACTTTTCTCACAGAAGGGATTACTGAAATTTGGACACTTGTACCCAATACAATAATAAATGAGTAGGTATATTACCTATCCGTGTGGGTCCATTCTCGTCGATGATGTTGTAGCCCATCTGCTGGCCTCCTTTCAAGAAGGCAGAGGATGCCTTTGTGTTGAAACGGACGACCTGCACCCTCAGGGGCCCGCCGGTGCCGTGGTAGTTCTCTGGAAGGAAGTGGCAGTAAGATCACCACGAGGCAGCTTAAGACATTACTAGTGGCTGCCCATGAGACTGCAGGGGTTGGCCATGATGTCCCGTGTGGAGTATCAATCCCACCGAGCGTTTTATAGTATGATCTCATTCTCCCCATTGCTTTCTAAATTCATCCAGAATTTTTGTCGAGATTAGTACCCTGCGACAATGAACTCTAAAGAATTCCTACACCCACTTCCGTATAAAAGTTTAAATGAGATATCATATTAATACCTACATTGTAGAAACATGTTACCAGCTTGCAAGTTTTGGAGGTAGGTTTCCTTGTTTTAAACAGTACAATAGCGTCCGTGTCAGAGACATTCCGGCTGACTGTCAGATTGTGTATAGGGCTATTGTAAAAGTGAGTTGCAAATTGTTGCCATTTAATACTTCATTTGTTTTGCGATGAAATTTGGAACAAAAATCTAAATATATTTCGCGTGTCACTATATTTTTGATGAACAATATCAGGTGAATGGTAATTCATTGAATTTTCGCAGGGAAGATTTTCGTTGCGATCAATTAAAAAATAATCCTGTGTGACGACCTAAAAAACGCGGTGGTACATGCTTGAGCTGGAATTTCACACGTCCAAAATACGAACACGGCATATAGCGATCACATTAATCCGATCATGTATGGGGCTAGCACGTAAACCAAAATATACCATACCAAGCATTTGAAAATGTTGCCCTCACACTACATATTGAGTGCAATCTGTAAAATGGTTTGTCCTGAGCATGATTTTAGAAAACATTGATCACAGATAGAGCGCGTAGACTTCGACTTTAGAGTGTATTACTAACTTATTGAGTAATGTGCGGCAAAGTCGAATCTTGGTCCCTGATTCGGTTTCTGTGGCAGTTAATTCTCATATAACTTGATATATCTTCATTATTAGGAATGTCAGTTGTTGCACCCCTCAATTTGTCGTTTTATTCTTTACTTGTCTCCCACAGAGTCGGAAGAGATGACATCTTTTATTACCACAGCAGTGTGGCGCGGTGAAATTGTTTCCGACACCAGATGGTGCTGCGATGCGCATTTGAAGCTTGGTGTCTTAGGGTCCCACTGTCCAACCAATGATTCAGTGTTCTGGCTGCCAGGTAGCACTGCATCACGACGGGTCAATACATCCCAAGCATTTTTTCGCAAGTACACTTCCCTCACTGTAAGTTGGAAGACTTGTCATGTGACTCAGCGGGCTCGGATGTAGCTACCCGTTAGGGGTACCTACCCGAGGGTTGCGTACCCACTCCGAATAAACAAAGGGACCCGGGGATCCAACTATTGTACGTGCCTAGAAGTTTGTGCGTAAGCTCCGAAGTTTGTGTATCTACGCATGTGTCATTTTTGTAGGTTAGAAAATGGTGGTTAAAAGGGGACCGAAGTGTGCAGCCGGTGCGTTTAGTAGATTTTGGTGGGTTCGGCGTGGATTTGATTTGATTTGATTTGGGCCTCATTTCCACCAGAGCCTCAACGTGAGTCATAATAGGCTCCCCCGTAGGGCTCGATGATTATTGATTCCAATAGGCTCGCACGCCTAGGTGTGCGAAGAAAATACAAAACAACGCTTTTAACGTTAGAAAGAAAGTGAACATTTTAGCAATGTCCGACGCACGCTGGTGCGCAAAAGAAAAAACGCTTACATGAAACTGACCTCCGCTTCCAATCCTTTTGAACTTGAAGAGTATATATACGCACCCTAGTGCGTACAGGTAGCATCGTCAAGATTAGTACAAGCTCAGTGGCTGCTCGGGCAAATTCAGCTCCGACAGCAACGCAACACAATATTTACAGCTACGCGGTTTGGTTGTTTAAGTACAATTTATTCATTTAGGTAAGATAAAGACTCAGATGAACCGAAACGAATCCTCGCCTCCAATCCCTCAGAACCTCATGTATATGTCCATACGCCAGTGCGCACAGATAGCATCGTCAAAGCTGGCACAAGGTTCACGGCTACTCGGACTAAAAAAGCTCCGACAGCAACGCAACACAATGTTTCCAGCTACGCGGTCTATTTGATTTCAAGTACAATTTATTTAGTCAAACAAGATAAAGACTCAGACAAAACAAATCCCCGCCTCCAACCACTCAGAACAAGGTCTATGGCTTCACGGATTAGATTGACTCCAACCGCAACGCGTCTCAAGGTTTTATAGCTGCGCAATCAAGGTAAACCACAGAAACTGCGTGTGGTCCGTGCACACGCAGCGAGCACAGACTGAAGAAAAAATACCCACTCACAAAACCACCAACACGAACTCCCGCACAAATACTCCAGCGTTATAATATTGTGAATCGCGAACAAGAAAGAGCAGGTTCGTCATGGGCAGAAAAACTGCTCAGATTATTGATTTCGCACTGATTGTTCAAGGGGATAGGGCGGGGGAGGCATTGGTCTCTTGGGTCGCAAATGAGCCCGATGAATCCCGGAGGGTGACCCATGTCCCCCGGGTCTTCCCGAGCTCCTCGAGTCCCCCGAGACCCCTCGCCTCAGCT
>SDVV010006470.1:3266-18434 GCA_016164225.1 Gammarus roeselii
AGGTCGCTCGGGGCGACTTTGGATACGTCTGATTTTTTCCCACACTTGGGAAAGAGGGGTGTTTCGATTGATTGTGTTAACTAGCTGGGTCCAGCTTTCTCGCTTCTTCTCCACACTAAGTTTGCGGAACACGGCAGCTTCCCTTTTCCAGGCTACTCGGTTCCTGGGGGAACGTGCGCGGCGGAAGGCCTCGCTGCATACCTAGGAGATCTCTAGGCTTGATTTTCAGGTTTCTGCAGCTTGATGTCATTCCTGCCGTACGGTTTCAAGTCTGATGTGGTTCAACAATTTCAAGTGTGGCCCAGACGTTACCCTTTGAACGTCTGATAGTTCGGCATCATGTGGAGTACTTGGAGAATAACGAGATGCTATCCAGTGGTCAGTTTGGTTCATAAAGAGGCAGGTGCACGGAGGATAATCTCTTGCTGACATTTGGCCAATGTTGCCTCTTGAGATGATGTCGGTATTGTGCTTGATGAATAGGGGGTCCTTGGACAGGGCGTCCATCTCCATCAGAGCCCTAACGCGAGTATTAGGTCGCGAAGATCATCGATTTTCCTAAGTTTGCACTCCAGTGTGAGCAAAAACAATAACTTAATTGAAATTATAATTTAGAATTAAATAATGACATTTCAACAAAAATAATGAGTGTGAAAGTAGCTATCCTAACAAGTTCTCGTTTCGAGACAAAGAGGCCGTTTGTTTCATAGATCAGGTTAGACCAGATTGGAGCAACTCTGACTTTCGTGGCTCAGACTCTATTTCCTGAGGTCTCCCAATCAGGGCACGCCGGTGCAAACAGGAATGTTTTAACGAAAATCATGAGTTCATACGCGGTGACCCAAACAGATCCCCACAAATATGCTATCATAATAATAAACGGGTAGATTGCGAGGTGGGAGAATCACTTCGTTTCAACTGTCTTCTAGATTTAGTGTCACCGACCAAGATTCAAAGGGTACGATTCTGTTGAAACTTGAGGATTATACAACGCAGAAGGGCTTTAGGGTCTTTGCGGTTAAGATCTTTCATGATGCAGTGTTTCCAGTTAGTGTCAAATCAACGTCGTTAAGAAACAACTAGAAAAAAATTAAACGACATGTTCCCCTCGCACGAAAGCCTACCGAATGTCTGATTCTACTTGATTGAGATGATCTGCTGTGGAGTGGCACTTGACGTTGTTCAGCCCTGCATGCATTTCGACACAGCCAACAAGACACGGGTATATCATCAATTCCAATCAGAAGTGAAGTATCTATTTGAAACCACCAATGCATCTACGTGGCCCACATATGACACTGTACAACCTCTGAGCCCAAGGTTGATACAGCAATAAATGATGAAGAAATGTTTCAACATTTTACTGGTCACAGGCATGAAGGAAAAATGTTCAGCATTGCTAATGCTAAAGAAATTTTTAACGGGTTGGACAATGACGAAGGGAGGTAGCGGACTTTTACCCAAACATTTATTTTGTTCCCGTAGTGATCCTTCATTATCTCCAGGTGAACCCACAATACCAATGCAAATCCCATCATCTCTCCCTGATCCCCCACTGCTGTCTGCTGATCCCCAAGCCCGCCGCTGATCAAACGGCCCCTATTAACCCCCATTTCCTCACCTCTACCCTCTGATACCACCGCCCTCACCTGGAACGTTATTAATGTAGCAGCCGTCGAGTAGTAGATGTCCGTCCACGGGGTCCGGCATGGGTGGCAGCAGCATAGCCAAGGTCATGGAGGCGCGTACGTAGCGCCAGCAGCAGCCTACACTACCGCAACAGGTGCTTTATTACGCGGGTTTTAACAAGACAAGCTTCACATAGGCGGACCTTAGACGCTAATGACCTGTCACAATACTAGCTTTGTGTGCACAGTCGTCTGGTCGGCCTTTGAAGATGGCTCGAGCGCTAATTGGCCACAACCCAATGATCCTCGTCAGACCAATATAGTGTTGTCTCGCTAACATGGAATAGTGAGCGTTGCAAATTGTACAGCTGACAACACTCGATCTAATAGATTAAGAAGTTTATATTTACCGGATTAGACTACAAGATAAGATAAATTAAGCAGTCCATCTCTACCAGAGCTCTGGCATGAGTCTTTGTGAGCTCTCTCGTAGGGCATGATAAGGTCACCCATTCTGATGGGTATGCACTCCTGTGTGTGCGGAAACAATAACTTCATCTAGATTAGGAACATTTCAAAACTTCTGTTTCGGTATAAATGCCCGCTGGAGCATACAGGGATAATACTCTACCAAAAACAAGGGATTTATGCGTTGCTATTCAAATAGATTCTCGTTTCTGCGGTCTTTCCTTAATATAACGAAGTACATTGTGGGGTAGAAAAACCACCTGCATGTACTGCAACTTCGTGTTTACACTGCCTCGTACAGGCCGGCATCTTAACCGACAGAGAAGTGATCGCGTAGGCTCTGTGTGTGGCAAAGGAGATTTTTAAAAGCTTGTCGAGCGCCCGCGAGTGCGTTGCGCTCCATTAATGAGTGTTGCACACCGACTGACCCTTGGTGGTCCAAAGACACGGTGGCGCTAATGATCTCATGTCTGCTGTGTTCATTAGATTATGGGCATATCACCACCGGAGACAAGAGGCAAGTCATCGCAATCTCGTCGTAATGCACGTAGATCTCCGATTCTGATAGGCTCGCACTCTCATGGCTGCGAAAACATGGATTATTTCACGAAATGCAATTCTTTCGACATTTTCACTCTGGTACGCACGCACCCTAGTGCATAGAACAATACTTCATCGGCAAAAAGGGCCTTATTCGTAGCTATACGAACAGACTATCGTTTCTGTGCTCTCATGACTATACTCGAGTACATTATGAGAGTGCCGCACCAGTATTTTGTTTCGACACAACTTCATACAGGCCGATGTGTTGTGAAAAAGGGATTAGCGTTTCCAGTAGGTGAGGTTAGCAAGTAAGTCTTTTAGATTGCACGAGGGATTTGAGAAGACACGTCGAGCCGTTGCAAGTGCACTACACTCAATCAGAAAGGGCTTCATGCTTATAGCCCCCTTGATGGGGGCACATCCGGTCCCTTGTCAACGCCCGTTGAGTGGTTATGGGTTATCCACGTGTGTCCTGTGCACAAGCGGTTGATGAACACTTGAACACTTCTGTTTAAGAACTTGGTTTCCCATTCTCCAACCGAGGTTTGACTGCAAGCATTTCCAGTCCGCTTTGTCGTCACATGTCGTTCCACCGGGATGCTATAAGGGAGTTGATGAGCAAAAGTTTAATCTTGCCGAAGAGGAAGCAGAAGTTCACTGGCTAGTTCGTTAAAAGAATCGGTGGGAGTGGGACGGAAAGTGGGGTCGTGATGCGCATGGCCTCGTTTGCAATGAACAAGAAGAGGTTCGACATTCGTTTTGGCTGTTGAATTGTAAACAAGAGCTTCATAGTTTAAAAAGATGACGTTAAACCTCTAAATAGATGGTGGTCGATCGATTAAAGAACTTCATCTCTCGAAAACTTCGATACTGCAACACGTCTGAGCTTCAACTGAGGAGAGCAGAGATCAAGTACAGTCTGATTCTCCTAAGTAAGTACGATGTTCCCTCTGCACAAGAGCAGAGTGCAAGTACAGTCTGATTCTCCTCAGTAAGTACGATGCTCCCTCTGCACAAGAGCAGAGTGCAAGTACAGTCTGATTCTCCTAAGTAAGTACGATGCTCCCTCTGCACAAGAGCAGAGATCAAGTACAGTCTGATTCTCCTAAGTAAGTACGATGCTCCCTCTGCACAAGAGCAGAGTGCAAGTACAGTCTGATTCTCCTCAGTAAGTACGATGCTCCCTCTGCACAAGAGCAGAGTGCAAGTACAGTCTGATTCTCCTCAGTACGTACGATGCTCCCTCTGCACAAGAGCAGAGTGCTAGTACAGTCTGATTCTCCTCAGTAAGTACGCTGCTCCCTCTGCACAAATCTCACAGGAAGAACTAAATTTTGGCGGTTAACGAGGACCCCCCGAAAAGGCGGGTGAACGCAGGGTACTCCCCCAAGAGTGTCCCTTTTGAAATACCTATTGCTCTTACTCGGGAAAGTTTATGTTCAACTACCGCTACGCTCAAAACATCACAAGAGGTTATGACCGATCTCTTGAACAATATTCGGCTCAGAATGGGGGATGACCCTATTATGAAAACTTTCAAACTAGTGACATTTTGAAGCATTTTGCTTCAAGCGCTTAGAACTGTAAGCCAAGGTAAGCTCAAACTTGGCGGCTCATAGCGCAAAGCTCGAGGATAAAGAATCTCGGACATTTCACAGTGATTGCCAGCTTACTGTAAAGTGAACAATGTTAGTTAAAGAGACTAGCTCCCAACGTTGGAGTCCAGTCGAACGTGTGTTACAATGGTCATTGGTCTCCTTCAGTCTACACACTAGAGGACCACCGGAGGAATGTAGGCCTTAGGCGTTTAGAATATAGCCACAAAACGTCGTGTGCTCGGGGCATTTTTGATACATCGAAAAATCCTTCAATCGGAGGTATTCTAACAGGACATTCCCTCGGTCAGCTCAAGTGGAGCAGACACTGCACACTTGACAAGTTTCTAGAACACTGCATGACTCGGTACGAGATGGACGACATCAACAGCAAAGCGCGTACAATTACTGCAGGTCTTTCACCAATCCCTATAAAAGCTCATTCTATGAACACTATAGTGACCTTTCGCCGGTGAAAGCACATGCCTTCATTTTTTCTTTGCACGCAGTGTTGGTTTTTAATTTTGAAGTTTACAGTTGAAGACACCTTGTTAGTAGCATGGTTACAACACTCCTTAACTTGAGTCTTATATTTGGTGAAACATTCAAACCATATGCTTCATGTTTGAGACTAATTTCAAATAAGAATTTCCACACAAAAAAACATGACACTCAGCGACTCTGTGCTGCCACTTTGGTAAATCGAAGAAGAAACTGGTCGTAACAAAATCCAAGAAGTGAAGATGACACATCCTAAGTCAAGATTCCTTCTAGCTCATGGCTAAACACCACAGGAACAGCCTTGATACCTTCCGCTGAAGATTAGATTACAGTGACGAAGCTGTCTAGCGCGCTGGAGTCAGCGTCTACCGTGAGCTGACATGACGCAACGCAGCGCAGTAGCGAACTGTAGCTTAAGAAACTAGTGCGCTGCCACAACTTCAACACAATTTGTTCTATAACCAGCTGGCAGGAGTCCCACTAAAGGGAGAGGAGGAGAGATTTCTTTGGTCAGCACAACAAGAGGACTGACGCAACCTGAGACAACACCCGGGCCAGCAAACCCATCAAGGAAGAGCTGAAGAGACGACAACATAATAGAAAACAATGTCACGCACTTTCCATTTCAAATGTATTTATTTCATTTATTGTTAGGAACCATTATTGATGTAACTGCAATGAAATGAGAGTCAAATCTTGGTAGTATAGTGAATGAAAAAAAATATGCACAAAGATGCGTACAATTTTTCTATAAATATTTCATGAAGTTCAAAAGCCCAACAAAAAATATTGCAGCAACCCCATAAAACGAAAACTTCCAAATCATACAAAATTATCATCAAATCATGCAAAGACGGGACATAATGTCAAGGGCAGACAATGTCAAGAGCAGACATAATGTCAAGGGCAGACAATGTCAAGGGCAGACATAATGTCAAGAGCAGACAATGTCAAGAGCATAGCAAGATATGGTTTTTATATAATTGCATGTAACATAACCATTTTATACTGAATGTCTGAAGAAAAAATTTAATTTCACACGCTTCCATTAGATATCAAAACCAGAAAAAAAGGTCATGCTGTTTACATATCAGAACTGAAGTTATAATTGGTAGTTAATGAAGATGTCAGATACATTGTTAGGTTTATTTCCTCATAGACAGCAGCAATACTGAGCACCAACAAATGAACACACTATCCACTTCACTCCCAAACTGCTCTGTAACTAAACCAGACATCGAAACAAGTTTAATGAAGATGTCAGATACATTGTTAGGTTTATTTGCTCATAGACAGCAGCAATACTGAGCACCAACAAATGAACACACTATCCACTTCACTCCCAAACTGCTCTGTAACTAAACCAGACATCGAAACAAGTTCTAGTGTAGCCCAAGTTAATGGGGTTCAGAAAATGTTCTGATGAATATTTTTCAATCTGATCAATACTTCCACCATTAAATTTGAGTAATTATCATGTCTCCTCAGGTATGTTAGATAATAAATGCCAACACCATATTGGCATCCAAATCATTCCAGGTTTGGACCAGATTATTGAAGGTTGAACTTCTCAACAGAGTAAATAATCTGCTTGTGGTTTATTATCATCAGCGTGGCACATATGCATCAGAATCCTTCAGTTTACTGCGATCAGATTGAGATGCATGCTGCTCGCATCAATTGAATACACCAACACGGGCCCGGAATACTTTCTTGTGACCACTACATACTGCAGCAAAACATTCATTGATGGTTGAAGAAATGTAGATTCAATCTAATCACATGTAATGCAATCCAAGGAATCAACCAAAACTGTCAGAATCATTTGTTTATCGATACAGTGGTGATAACCAACAAGGAATCTATCCACAGGTAAGTCAATGACAATCTTGAGAAAAACTGGTTACAACAGACTTACTACTTGTTATTAGCAAGCTAATGAACTATCGACCTTAAAGCTTGCTGCAGTGAGTCGACTTGTTATTAGCAAGCTAATGAACTATCGACCTAATAGCTTGCTGCAGTGAGTCGACTTGTTATTAGCAAGCTAATGAACTATCGACCTTATAGCTTGCTGCAGTGAGTCGACTTGTTATTAGCAAGCTAATGAACTATCGACCTTATAGCTTGATGCAGCGAGTCAACTTGTTATTAGCAAGCTAATGAACTATCGACCTTATAGCTTGCTGCAGTGAGTCGACTTGTTATTAGCAAGCTAATGAACTATCGACCTTATAGCTTGATGCAGCGAGTCAACTTGTTATTAGCAAGCTAATGAACTATCGACCTTATAGCTTGCTGCAGTGAGTCGACTTGTTATTAGCAAGCTAATGAACTATCGACCTTATAGCTTGATGCAGCGAGTCAACTTGTTATTAGTAAGCTAATGAACTATCGACCTTATAGCTTGCTGCAGTGAGTCGAATTGACGTACAAGTAACGGAATGAGACATGCGCAGAATCAGCCAGGATACGTCCGTCTATTGACATCATTTCTAGGAATGTTTCTGTGCCTCGTCAGTAGATAGTAGGAGATCTCAAGGTCATCCTTTCGTCAAATTCAGCCACATGGCAGAACTTCCCAGGCAGAGGCTGGCCCACGTCATGACGCGCATCACACTTCTTAATACTCTCTCACACACACACACACAAACACTTTGTCTCCTAGCAGCGAATGGTGCGGTCAGCAGTCGGCAACACCGACTTTGTGTCAGAGGTGAGGTCAGAGGTGAGGTCTGAGGTCGCATTCAGCAGCTGAGTGCGATATCCTTGACTGGTTTGCCCCTGCTGCGTCATAGTTGTCAGGCTTTTTTTTCACACACGTCCATCCTATTTCTCAATGAGACAGCCAATGGTGGGAAGCCGCATCAAAATAGCGTCCCAACTCTTCCATTCACAATCATTCTCACCTCAGGCAAAGCATCCTTTCATCTCCTCCACATTGATGTCTCTTCCCTAATGCCTGCTTCATGCCATCCATTCACCCAATCTTCCTCTAGGCCTACGCACATTTTCTTCCGGTTTTATCATTATTTTCACCAGTCTCGCCTCATCCATCCTCACCATGTGTGCCAATCACCTCAACACGTGAATCAACAAGTGTTCCAACTTTCCACCATCCCTGTTCTAATTTCAACGTCATCAATATTGATCCCACCTCGCTGGGTCACTCTCGCCATCTCTCACAAGCATTAAATCTTAAAAAGATTCAACCCTCTTAATCGTCAAAAAGTTTTTGAAAATTTGTATAGTGATTGAAATTCCTAGCCCTTCAACGTCCCTCACAATATATGTGATGTTTTGAGGAATGTTAAATTACTTATACTTACTCCAGTTAAGTAAGTACAAGTAAATGAATGTTCACCAAAATATCACTACACGTCAACAAATAACAATAAACAGATTGACTGGTATGACACACAAACATTGTTGTGCGATACTATCATCATTGTTAGTGAAGAACAAAATTTTGTAGGCACAAATGGAGAAGGTTGAGATGCCGATGGAACATGACATTTCTTGATCGTAAAAAAAATCTAGTTTTTGGAAGTCGAACAACCAAAATGGGAAAAAAGGATCCCCGCTTATCAAACTGAACATTTCCCTGGAACTCCGCCTGCAACACCTTGAATGAAGCCAGGAAAAATCCAATTCCACTACAAAGTTGGCAGGCTGTTCCACAACTGGACATTCGTGCTCCAAAGGATCTCTTCTTGATGTCAGCATTTCATGTCGGCATCAAAAGCTTTTAGGGATGACCTCAAGTTCGCATTTCATGAGCCTTCTGAAAAATGCCTCCAAGGTCGGCACCATCAACCAACCCAAGGACGATCCTCAAGTATTTAATAATGCCTGCCTTGAGAAACCTTTCCATTGTATAAAATAAGATTCATGTTATAAATAAAAATTTTACGTTGTCCATGATAGGTAGGGCTAGTGTCTCAATAAATGTAGATATGAACAAATACTCGAAGAAAAATGTGCTACGGTTCAGTTTATGTTCATGTATGACCCTGTTTGTTGTTCTTCACAAGAGAATCACAGCTTTACATGCTAAAACGCATATTATCGATCCTGCCAACTATGCACCAACCCGGCAAAGAACTGTCCTCTTCCATGGAGGCTGGCCCTTGATGAGGATACACCAGTATTTACCCGCAAGAAAGTAACTTAAGTTAGGCTGGCTATGCCTTACTGCTCCATGAGCACAGATCATTGGAGCCAGTCTTCGTGATTTTCCTGTTGGAAAGAGGGACTCGCAAAAAAAAAAAAATTTATAACTCATAGTCATGGATGAGCGCAGCACTTTCCGTAGTGCGCAAAAACTGTTTGCGACTCTTTTTTCCTAGCTTATACCCAATAAGTACTGCTTTCCACACAATTCATGAGCTGGCTAGTAGCTACGTCTTGAACCTACAAGCTTCAGCTTCCAATGGAGTCCTATTCAGAAGATGCGCCAAAATTTTACCCACTAGGCCACCGAGCTTGCCACAACACAATAACTTTGAAGACAAACTACAGGAACTGCCACTTGGAAAACCGTGAAAAAAAAATAACACTAACAAAGACAATCAGTGCCAACTTTGCCTACAAGACATGGAACAGAAGAGAGCATAAAGGAGGGTTGTATTTGCCGTAGAATAATCAGGAAGAAACAGTATAAAGACAGATAGAACCTGAAGAAACAGCAGAAATTGAAATAAAATGCAAAGGCAGAAAATGAAATCATACATTTCTGAATGGAGAGGAGCCACTCAAAAAGAACTGAAGGTGAATGCAGAGGATTATAACGACTGTGTAGCAGCGTCTAGACGCCTCTCGAATGGTTGCAAGAAGGAAGTCTGACACGAGTGAGGCAAGCACGTTAACAGTGAGAGGGGGGGGGGAGGAGTGCCACGCTCAGCATTCAAAACAACATATAACAAATAAGCAAAGAGGTGGAGGGAGTTCGCAAGATTAGGACGGTATCCATTCCACAGGGCGTGTCGGGTGCAGGTTGTTGTTGCTGTTAAACGCAGTCTTCCACAAACGTCTCTCAAAAAAAAGAACAAACTTAAAAGCCAAATGTATAGAAGTACTCACCGGTTCAGATGGTAGCTGCGTGATGTCTTAGGCATCTGCATTACGGCCGATTGCTATTGCACTAGGTAACAATTTTGAGACAATAGCTACCTTGAGTGGTGTTGAGGCTATGCCAAGCAGAGTGCTAATGCCATATCTGGCAGGTTGAGGTCATACCTGGAATGTTGAGGCTATACCTGCCAGATTGAGGCCATACCCGGCAGGTTGAGGTCATATCTGGCAGATCGACGCTACATCAGGTAGGTTGAAGCCATACCTGGATATGCGTTGGGGCCATACTCGTGCTGAGGTCCCTCAATCTGGCAGGTATTCCTAGTCTGTCGATGCAATAACTGACTATGCGCAGAGGTCAAACTTGGCAGGTTGAGGCCATATGTGGCAGGCCGATGCAATAACTGCCTCCGCGCAGAAGTAATATCTGGCAGGTCAAAGCACTAACTTGCAGCGGGTTGAGGCAATACCTGGTAGGTTGTTGACGTAGCCGCCGTCCAGCAGTAGGTGGCCATCGACAGGGTCGCAGAGCGGTGGCATGTAGCCAGAGAGCGACATGGAGGCTCTGACGTAGCGCCACGTGCTGCCTGGACACAGCACCACACCCACATTAGCTACTGAAGCGTTAGGGGCAGAGAGGCGCGTACTGCAACCGAGACGGAGGCTAAACGACGGGGACTGGCTAACGGGTCAACTAGGGCAGAAAAACGGAAGACCAGTGTAACGTGCTCAGTAACGGTATCAAGTAAACGGCAATCCTGTTTAGGAGCACACTAACTGTTAGCCCCTACTCTATTGCTACCTGTCTGGTAATCTCTTCAGCAATGCACATCAGCGGTATCATACTCCAAGCGTTCCAATCGAATTGTTAGGTCAACTGATGAAAAGCTGTGGTAGGTAAACGTCGTGGGTGGTGCAAAGGGCTCATACATCTCGACAGTAATAATGAGTTACATGAACTGTCGCAGTTAAAACTATTCACAGGTATGTAATGGAACCAGACTTTGCACCACGCACCAATGAACCGCATAACATCGGACAGGAACCTCATTTGTAATAGGAAGTTGTGCATCGTATTTGACCAGTTATGTTGCCAGCGAAATAATGTGCGACAATAAGCTTTCATCAGTTTGATACAAATTGTTAAGCTTTGAAGCTTATCAACAGCATTAGTGTTGCAGTAAGCT
Organism: Gammarus roeselii; assembly: GCA_016164225.1. Lineage (NCBI taxonomy): Eukaryota > Metazoa > Arthropoda > Malacostraca > Amphipoda > Gammaridae > Gammarus > Gammarus roeselii. The sequence continues at coordinate 14,262 of SDVV010006470.1, forward strand.
TCCATTTGCACGGTAGGAAAGTCGATAACCTATAGCTACTGTCAACAACCATAAATGATTTTGTAGTTGCATTGACAAGGCGAGCGAACTTTGCTTCAAAGGCCAGGCGATGCAGGGCGTTCTACGAAACTAATCACTTTACAAATGAAACCAGTTAACACAATCTCCACTGTGGGTTATTTCCTTTGACCTGAAACCGATGTAATTGCTCGTGCTCCTGGGACAAAACTCGCCTTTTCCAGCGCAAGTTGTTACTACAAGAAGTGTAAGTCTTCCATTATAATATCTAGTTTTAGATGGCAACTGTGATATTAAAAGAAAAAACGTAACCAGAATTTCCTCTAGCAGTGGAAGCCGTCCACCTTCAGTCAGTCTCGTTAGAGTGTTATTGCAAACGCTTCATTATTCATACCTTTGAAGTTCTTAAGAATTGTTGCGCACCATGTCCTGTCAGTACTAGGTCATCCTGTCAGTGCTAGGTCATCCTGTCAGTGCTAGGTCATCCTGTCAGTGCTAGGTCATCCTGTCAGTGCTAGGTCATCATGTCAGTACTAGGTCATCCTGTCAGTACTAGGTCATCCTGTCAGTACTAGATCATCCTGTCAGTACCAGGTCATCCTGTCAGTACCAGGTCATCCTGTCAGTACTAGGTCATCCTGTCAGTACTAGGTCATCCTGTCCGTACTAAGTCACAGAGACATCTCCTACTTACTAGAAACTCATCTAATAAATCAATAAAATTAAATAAAGAGAATATCTTGAATGCAGACTCTAGGCGGTTAACTAGATTAGACTAGATTAGACTAGATTAGAGATACAGTTTTCTAGTGTCCTGGGAAACGGTTAGGTGATTGCTAGAAACTATGGAATAAGGTTTAAAGGATCCTCACAATGGGACCTAAAGCTAGTAACACATCCACATGGTAATATGACAGTAAGTGAGTAGTAACTAAGGTACACTACACTACTGATCAATGGTGAAATATTCATTCAGCCTTAAATATCAGGAAACACTGGGAGACAGACTTAAATGAACTACCTTTTGTCAAGTAGCCACAAAGTCCCAATTGGTCTAAAGCTAAAATAATAAACTTCATCACAGGGTTTATATTTTTCCTCTTCATAGGATATTGAAGGCCATCAAAAGTTCAGCATTACAGTTGCTTGAGGACTGAAGGTAAACAAAAACTCGGGATTCGTCGCTTCTTCAGCCAGTCAAGAGTAGCTAAATGACAAACTTACTGAAGGCGAAGGCAGCGACCATTACTGTTTCAGATCTTCAATTTGATGTCTACCAAAGACATCAAATTGAAAATTGTTTTATTGAAAGACAATAGCTTATATAACAAAAAAAAAAAAGTTTTCCAGTTAACTACTCATTGGATTATAGAAATTCATTTTACCCAAACAAATTATTATAAATCTTTTCAACCATCGAGTAATACCAACTTTGAACATGTAGCCATAACGCTGCCTATACCTTTAGGTACACATATACTGTAATGGCCTTCTTCAGCAGCATTGAACTAGCTACTATTACTCTTTTACAGGAAATGGGGTGTTAGCGTCAAAGCGTTATTCCACAGCGCCCTGAACGGTCAGTTGTAGCTACACTAAGCTAGCTTGCTACTCATGATTACATCAGCAGCAACTCAGTGCCCACATATAGAATGGTCGAGAAGCTGAAACCCCAAGTTATGGTACCTATCCACCATGAATATGCTCCCAACACAATACAAGGAAGTCACATGAACCATAGTAACTTGTACCACAACCACCCGCCCTGCAGCTTTAACAGCTGCCTTGTTAGTAGGACATGCAAAACAGTGCTATGGAAAATGGTTACAAGACATTGCTTGAGATCGGTTGCAAAGTTGGCACCTTTTGCAAGGCATGGAAGGAAGAAAGGAAGGAGAAAAAAAGATGTAGGAGGAGAGGACTGGATGGAAGAAAAATAAAAAAATAAAAAAAGGAAACCAAAGGATGGAAGAGCGACGCTGATTGAAAGAAAACCATGAATAGTCCAAATAATAACAAAAAAAACTGTGTTTTGGGCAATGGATATAACATTTAGAAATTGCTCTTATGCAACACTGCGAGTGACCAGGGATCCCAGCAAGACAGACTCAATATCTCAATGCGCTGAACCACTATACAAATTAGAAATAGCTACCTACAAAAATGAACTGTTTGAAAAATCCAAGAAAAGTGTTGGGTTCAGTCAAATGATGAGATTACTTAGTGAAAAAGCGTTGCGTCTACCCAAGACATCACCAACAGTATCCAGAGAGGGTTTACCTACGCAAATTGGATACGAATGAGCCGAGTGATCAAATCATAGCTGCAAACCTATGTCGCCAGATGGCACAATGAACGATGCCGCTGAGAAGCCACTTGTACAGAATATCAATGAAGCTCGACCTCATACTAAACAGAAGTGGTTGCTAAATAGAAGAGAGACCAAAGAAAGACTGATTCCGCCATCGCAAAACTCTAGTGTAGTGCAGGAACAGTAAATCGGACCTAATTTTCACATCAAGTTTCAAATGCTTTTCCAGCCTCCTAAACTGCTCTTTTCTTCCATCATTATCAAGTCTTCGAAGAACAATTCGGGAAATGAAAGACACAACGGCTATCAGGATGTAGGGATTCATTTAATCTAACGTTTCGGTCACTATACTGCAACCATCTTCAGAGTAAAACAGGTCTGGAAAAAAATAAAAAAGGTAAATCAAATTGTAAAAGATTCAAAACTTGGCTAGAATTCTATCTATATAAATTTAATTTTTTTTACATTTCTTGATATTTAAAATTTATGAAAGGATTCGATTGTCTAATTGCAATTGCTTCCGCTATTCTCAATTCTAACCTATCAGAAAAAGCATACATGATTGCGAAACAGTCAGTTATGACATTGGGGACGGGAGATAGGTGATCTTCAGTGAAGTGCCGGTGGATGCTGCTATTGCTGTAGCGGTGTTGCTTGCTTCTACGCTCCAAAGTGCAAGTGGTGTGTCCGATGTATGAGGCATTACAGCCATCAACTGGGCACGTGGAGCGGTACACCACCTGCGTTTTTTCTGCGCTCATCTTTCGTGGTCTGGTTGAGAATAAAGAAGAGAGTTTGTATGGCTTGTAAAATCCAGTTAATGTAACGATGTTATGGTCATCAGATGGTTTGACATGATCCCGTAGAATGTTTCTCAGTAGTTTATGATCTTGTTTGATGGTCGAAAGATTGGTAAGTTGAACAAAGTAATTTAATTCCGAACTATTAATTGAATTTTCCCTGCTTTCAGCACGGTATTTTTCCAAGGTGTGTTTGACGATGCGTTCGACAATAGCTTGAGGATAGTGGCAGTTTGCGAATGATTGTTTTTGAGTCGCTTCATTTCAGAGTGAAAAGACGGCCAATCTGATGAATATTTCAGTGCTCTAGTGACAAGCTTTTTTACGATAGATTTCTTGTAATTTAAGGGGGAGCACGAGTTGAAGTTCGAGTAGGTACCATTATCGGTCGGTTTAATGAAGACTGCCGTTGTTAGGTTCCCATCGGGTTGAATAGCGAAGTTAATGTCCAAAAGATGAAATTGGTTGTTGGAAGATTCTTCATGGGTGAAACGAAGGCCGGAGTTACGATGAAGTCTAATTTTGAACCAGTCAAGGTGAGATTTATTTTCAAAGATAGCAATGATGTCATCCACATATCGTCTATAGAACTTTGGATTCGATGCTTTATTTGCACTAAGGAGATTATTTTCCAAATTAGACATGTAAAAATCTGCAAAAGTGGGTCCAAGGGGTGAGCCCATGCTAATCCCATCAAGCTGGGTGTAGGTTTGGTTCATAAACTCAAACGGAGTTTTGGTTGTGCAAATGTGCAGTAGATTTCGTAAGGTAGTTGCTGGTAAATCAGGACAGGGTAGTTCTGGGTGATTGTAACATCTTTGGATAATTACATTTACTGTAGGTTCAATTGGGACGTTAGTGAATAAACTATCCACGTCCAGGAAAACCAAAACATTGCCCGGGCGGAGAGAATGGGGGGCGACATCTAGTAACAGTTGGTCATATATATTTTTTTTTTTGGACATTTTGGACATTAACTTCGCTATTCAACCCGATGGGAACCTAACAACGGCAGTCTTCATTAAACCGACCGATAATGGTACC
>SDVV010006471.1:0-18432 GCA_016164225.1 Gammarus roeselii
GACGAATGCAGAGTGGCTCGTCAGATCGACGAATGCACAGTGGCTCGTCAGATCGACGAATGCACAGTGGCTCGTCAGATACAATCTAGATTTAAATTTCTTCCAACATTGATACATTTGTGTCGATTTACGAGTGTTAATTTCTAATTCCGATGTAAATTAAAATAAGACTATAATAAATTTGAATGTATTGGATCAAGTTAAGTCAAACCTAGATCTGATAAAGTCAATCCTTCTGAGTTTCAAATCCCACGATTTTCTAGGAAAAAAATCGTTTTTACGTTCTTGTCATTGGAACGGTAAGATATAAAATGACGTTGTTCAAAATCATGGAGAATAGAAATTTCCGTAAATAATACGTCGAGTAGCGTGTTTCGGCTGAAAACGCAACAACGGCTCCCAAACACTGGTCATTGGACGTGCTATTCGGTTATTTGAAAGTCTATTGCTCTGTTTGAACGAGACGTGTTGCAGGGCCGGAGTTAGACACGTGGAGATCCTATGGCAGCCACTGTGTCAAGGTCTCTTGGAGTGTACGATGCTCACGTTCATTGTAAAGGCTGTGTTAGCAAACACGGTTGACGGTTTTCATGTGTTTTGCACCGCATACGGAATCAAAACCTCTTGTTTCTTTCATTTGGTAACAGGGAACAACTGAGGTATAGAGAGAGGGGCTGTAGTCGTGTGCCTAACAAAATCTGTTCCCTCATGTCAACCATCTCCTCAGGCCTCAGCTCTGGTTCCGTGGAGTATACTGTAGAACACAGTTGCAGCACAAAGTACCCAGCCTGGCTAACTTTACCTGCAGCTTGGTACAATGGAAGGTTCACATTGTCATGTTCACATGGTCAATTGCTCGTTATCTGAATCTCGCTGTCCCTAAAGCAATTTTCTTCATGTCAGTTGCAAAATATGTTATGAAGTAGGAATGTACCCATTTTAATGTCGTCCAATTGTGCTCGTGTGATAGCTACACAGTGAGTCCATCGTGTGGTCTGTGAAGACACAATTCCAGTAACCCGAGCTGAAGCTATCATTTCTGGTTACAACACCCAGACATGTCGTCCTAGCACGACGAGTTGGGTCGATGCACAAATGGCTACTAATAAATTGGTACTCATGTGTGCAAGTGTCAGAGCGAGTTCTGTCGCAATGCTGATCATTTGTGTGCGTGTCGACAGCAGAAGCACCCGACGACCAGTCTCTGGGCAAAGAGACATAGACTCTATAGTCAGTGTACTGTGCTCTGGGCTGCGCCGTCACGCTGCCCGGATGATCAGGGGAAAACAGGACAGGAAACGAGTTCACAGAATTGAAGATTAGGTTTCAGATAAAATGCTATCACTTGTTTAAGAGCGGCCACTCATTCTGGTAGAGGTTCCGGTTCGACAGTCCTGTGCCAGAGTAGACACGATGTTGGTTTGTGTGTTAATTGTGAGAGCGAGTTAAGGTTTGCTTTCAGAAATTTATTCAGGATGTTAATATGAAGGAATTGCTGAACATTAACCAATTGACATGCTTCTCATTAGAATGTGATGATACCACTTCCAATTATTTTTTCGCGTGTATACCAGTGAAATAATTTCATAAAATGTAGGTAATTGTTGGCTTGAAATTTGACTCGAGCGTCTTCATCTTGTGGCACGGTTTGCTTCAGATTGCGAAATGCCCCTCTTGTCATAGAACGTGCGATTGACGTCTTAACTGAGATGAGGCAGGTAAGATGATGCATAAATCGGTCTCCGAATGGCACTGTGAGGCGTGATGCTGAAGCCGGTCTCGAATCGCATACTGAACCAGACCAGGGGAAACTGAACCAGACCGAGCTGTACACAAATACTCAAACCGGGACCGTGATGTGCTATCAACTTCTATCAAACTGTCTCTACGATGGTATCCGGTATCAATGTTTGCAAAAAATGTGATATTCTGTGTTTGACGTGACTGGACGTCGGGAAGTTAAGTCTAGAAAAATACAACGAAGTTTCTGTGGGCAAAATTACCCGTGACACGAAGTCTCAACAAGAATTAAGCCTCACAATGTGGTGAATGCGGTATGTCATGCAAACGTGACGTCATCAGCCCACCAAAAATCCACATCGTGTGAGACATATAATTTTAAATGAATGGAATAGATTGGAAAATATTTGACTTTACTTGTACTGATGCATGAAGTGACAAGACATAAATTTCAGTTTCGAATGGGACCTATTCTCATGAGCGCAGGTCTGAACCCTAAGGATGAAGATTACTACTGGTCGTCCAACTATTTCCTTTCTCATTTCTGTTGCGACTTTGTTTAGTAGTTTCTTGAGATAATCAATTGCCATTGACTTGCGTTTGTGGAAGAAAAGGATTCCATCTCACCCCAACACCAGTAGTCGAGCGGGCTCAGGTCGGGGCTATGAGCGGGTCAAGGTTGGTTTGTTCGGCCGTTGATTACTTGCTCCGGAAATTTGTCAGATAAAAATACGTGATACTTGTTGGAGCAGTGAGCAGAAACCCCATACTGTTGATAGTACATTTCCTCCGACTTAACAGCTGGTCTTAATTTATGGCCAACTGTTAGGTTGGAGGAATTATTCTGTAAACAGGATGATTAGAGTGCCCCTTGAAGTAAGATTTGCGTAACTTTCCGTCGCAGGTTCTGTCGCCATCGCCAGCCACGGCCACCGGCGGAGGAAGCCAATTCACCGATGATGAGGTGAATAGGGTGAAGGATGGGAGGATGTTATGGTATTGGGTGAGGGGATGACGTATGATGGTTGAAAGAAATGCAGGTAAAACTATTAGGTGTTTGTCTAACACATGCACGCCAACCAAGTTTCGTTTTAATTCCATCATCGATGTTTCGGACAAAAAGGGTTCATTGACATTTTTCTGTATAAATGAATGCATAATGCAGATACAGACACTGGGCCAAATCCCCCAATTAGGGGGGTGGCCGATGGCAGGGCGCATCTCACGCTCCTCTCATACACTCACATTTACATAACTCAGCCCTTCTGCTCTAAAGGGTCCGGCCAGAAGACCTCTCAACACACACTCTGGGTCATGAGTGCGGTCAGAGGTCAGTGTCAGCAGCAGGGCCCGACCAGTGTGACTGGTTTCCTCCTACCCCAACCCACGACCATAACGTTTCTGCGTTTCTCAACGAGAGGCTCAGGGCGGGAAAGAAGCTCACCAGGGCAGTGTCAAAAATCATCCATTCACATACATTCATCCATTCACATTCATTCATGCGCGCTCTCTCTCTACCCCCACACTCAAGTTTCTCCGTCCTAATAACGCCTACGTCCATTGTCCTCCATTCCCATCCCCCTGTTTACCAATCTCCCTTCATCCATCCTCACCATGCGCCCGAACCATATCAGAACACGCTAATCAACTCTGTCCTCTGACTTCGCCCATCCACGTTCTAGCTCGAACCACGTTGTAATTGATGCTGTCCCTCAACGTCGCTCTAGCCATGCCTCTCAAACATTTCGTCCTGAAAGAAGTCAACCTTCCTCTCTCATTCACTCTCACCCCCTAAGTCACAGCTCCGTTGAGCACAGTTGTGACAACTACACCCTCATACAACCTTCTCTTTGCCTCCATTCCCAACATCCTACATATCATTACACTCTTCCCTGCACCCAACACTTTCCACTTTTCCTTAACTCGCGAATCCACCTCAGTTTCCACTAGTTCAGTCTTCTTCACATGGGACCCTAGACACTCTACATTTAGAAGAACACTAATTCTGCTCGCATTGGCCTTCCTTGAGCATCTCATTACTTCACTTTTACCCACGTTCACTTGAAGCTCCCTAGACTTACACACTATACTGAGCTCTGATACTAGCCTACACGGCTTCACTTTTGGATCTGCCACCAGTAACGTATTATCCGCAAGCAGTAACTGACTCAACAGCCAACTCCGTCCATTTGCTACCGACAGCTCCAAGCCACGACCCTATACACTCGCATTCACCTCTCTGAACACTCCATCCATGTAGAGATTGAACTTCCAGGGGGACATAACTCAGTCTGGTCTCCGACCCACTTTCACTGTGAACCAATCTCTCCTCACTCAGACACATGCTCTGCTGCCAATAAAAAAAACTCTGAAACGCTCGCAACAGATTTCTGCCCACTCTATACATACGCAATACCCTTCACAGCGCTTCCCTGTCAAACCTGTCGCAAGCCACATCCTTTCCGATCGCAAGGTTCATTTCGCAGATTTGATTTACTGCAAAAATCTGAGCGGCACACCCTCTACCGCTTCTAAAGCCACACTGTTCCTTTCCAATTGCAACATCCGTAGAATCTCGAATCTTTTTGATCAGCCCTCGTCCATGCAATTTACCGACCACACATTATAAACTGATACCTCTTGAGTTGCAGCATTCATATTTGTCTCTTTTGCCCCTATATAGCGGATTAATGTAAGTACTACGCCACTCATTCGGCACCACGCCCGTCAAAAAATACAGATTCAGCAGTCTCACCAGTTATTCGACAATCGTTACTCCGCTCTTTTCCAGGCACTCCGTCGCAACGTCATCCAAATCAGGGGCTTTCCTTGCTTTCATCACCTCTACCGATTCCTGCACCTCTTCCCTAGTAATGTCCGCAACAAGTCTCTCTCCTAAAACTGGCATCCATGCTCCACCACCGACAGCAGCAATATCAGCCTTCTCTGTCATCCTTGACATTCAACAACATACTCGGCCAACCTTTTCCATACATTACCATTTTCCAACAACAACTGGTCATTTTCATCTTTCACCTCCTCCTACATTCAGGTCTACACTTTTTACGCCCTCTTCACCTCTTTCCAAAATATAAAAACCTTTGTTGGCATTGTACCTGGCACTTTTTTAGAGGCTGGCAAGGCTGTCAATGCGGCAGAGAACAAAAAAATAAATAGGTATCAATCTTTTCGTAACCGCTACCTTTTCGAGCCCATGGCTATCGAGACGACCGGCGTTACCGGCAAACCAGCAGCCTCCTGATCCGCGACATCGGTCGACGGTTACCTGCCGCCCTTGGGGACCCTCGCGAAATGTTCTGGCTGAAGCAGAGGCTAGGACTGGCTGTGCGACGTGGCAACGCTTTGAGTGTACAATTAGCTTGTAAGCCTATCAATTCGTGGAGTTATAGATCGGATCTTTGTTAAGGTAGAGGAGGCATGCCGTTGCTCCAGCAGGGCTGGAGGCGGTAGTAGTATGGTTGGATGCCACAACTTCTGGCGAGTGTTGGGGCCAGGGGTTTCCCTCCTCTTTGGGGGCCTTAAGAAATAACTGGTGAAGGCATCTTCCTGGGGCCTTTGGGCCTCACCTTAAAAATATATATATATACGTATATATATACATATATATATATATATTTTGGCTCTTCACCATGCGCTTCACCACTTTTCTCTTCTCTTTATAGTTGTCATAGGCCACCGCGGCATGCATAATGAACATATTTAAAATCGTATCATTAGTTTGACTGAGTAGATCACGTGTTCAGAAATGGTTTGGACGCATGAAGAGGATGGATGAAGGAAATTGGTGGAAAACGTTATAAAGCCATAGGTGAGTGACGTAGAGTTCAAGGAAGATCGAGGTATGAATGGATAAAAAAACGCAAAGCAGGCACTGGGAATGAGAGGCATCAAGCCATAGGCTTCAAGAGTGTGTGCAAGGGTTTGACCTGAGTGGAGAACGATTGTGATTAAATAAGTTGGACACGGCCTAGATACACATTTCCACCCTTGTCCCGTTGAGTGACGGGATGGACGTGGATTTTGATGGGCGCGGTAGCTATGATGCAACAGAAGTAAACAGTGAAAACTGCTGCTGACACTGATCTCTGACCTCACTCATGACCTGAAGTGTGTGTTCGTGATCCCCCCGGACTCCACAGCTCGGAAATGCATTGCATGTGTACGAGCGCTCACCGGAATTCATAGCTCGGAAACGCTTAAAGTGTGAATGAGCCCCCGCCGGACTCCATAGCTCGGAAATACCGTATGTGTGTACGAGCTCCCCGCCGGACTCAATAGCTCAAAAACGCCTTGTGTTTGTACAAGCTCCCCGCCGGATTTCATAGGTCGGAAACCCCCTTGTATGTACGAACTCCTCGCCGGACTCCATAGTTCGGAAACGCCTTGTGTGTGTACGAGCTCTCCGCCGGACTCCATAGCTCGGAAACGCTTTGTGTTATTACCAAGATCCCCGCCGGACTCTATAACTCGAAATGCCTTGTGAGTGTGTGAGCTCCCCGCCGGACTCCATAGCTCGGAAATGCCTTGTGTGTACGAGCTCCGCGCAAAATTCTATAGCTGGGATGAGTGTAACGAACGCCTTGCTGAAGCCAACCATTGTCTTGGAGGATTGGATTAGGTTAAGAGGTCTATTCCCACTGGAGTTCTGACGTCAGCCTTAGTGAGATACCCGTAAGGCACAAAGTTCAGCGATTCTCATATGTTCGCGCTCATTCATGTGCGGAAACAGAGACGTTATTAGAATCAAATCTTTTATTAATTCTGATATGAATGCTCGCTGGACGGAAAAATTATACTTCCAATCGGTTTTCTTCGTTTCTTTTTTCTTTTTTCTTTTGCTATAACAAAAAGAAACAAATTTCATGTGTTCTCAAAGTATGTCCTTGTTTTTATGCTTCTTGACTTTTGCACCGAAGTGCATTGAGTGTCGGCCAATTATATCGCGTTGCACTGCTATCTAATATCTACACTGCTTCGTACAGGCCGGTATGCTAGTATATATAATATGTACATAAACGACTTCAGTGAAGGAATAAGATAGGGCTTAATTAGCAGGGGGTAGGGGGTTGGCGTGAGTCAGCTAACGGGCATGGGGCCGGAATGGAGGTGGGCAGAAGGGGTGGACGGACGGACAGCTTTCGGATTATTCATATGGTATTTATATGTTTATAGGTTATATACATAGTATATTTATATCTACATATAGATTACCTTCGGTATTTTTATCGCATTTCAATGCTGGGCATACTGGATTGCAATTCATTGCATGTCATGTTGCATATGTGCAATTCCACTGTTAGTCCTTTGAGTGTATATGGATAATGATAATATACGTATAGAAAATATTTTTTCATCGGTAATAAATCTAACAGTAACATAATAACTTACATGCAGTATTAAAGGTTCATGCACGAATGTTGATTTCCGGACGCGTTCATGATGATTTTTTCAACCTTGGTATCATTTCTACGTCGTTCGCTGTTGAATAACAACTCGATTATTTTTTTGACGGGTATATTTTGACATAGATGACACGCAAAGTAGAGACAGTAAGCTCCACAAACGGATGTTTGATCACTTTGAATGAATATTAAAATGCATATTAAAATGCGAAGCTATATTTCTTCCATATATGTTTTGGATCGAATCCAAACGAATCGAAAAAGTAGTGTTTGCTATCGTTATTTTATATTGGGATCAAATGACAATTTTATTAGTATCGCTTTCGCTGCTAACAATCATCTAGCCATTCACTGAATAAATGGGCATTCTGTTTTCAGCAAAACACCCAATATAGGCACGTTTCATAATTGGATCGCTCATGGATTTATTTTCAATCTGATTATCATCCATGTTTATTGTTGATAGTTAGAGAACACCCTCCTTGCCAAATTTATTTGGATGACACCGAGTGTATAACCAACCAGAAACAAGATCTTATTCGTAGAGGGTGGACTTTTACAATTCACTGTTATACGTATGTTTTTTTTCTAGTTGACTGACATCTTCTGAGTCGGTTGTCCTAGTATCCATGACAAATATAGTTCTTCCTACATGGAAATTTTGTCTTGTGATGAGATGAGAGCTGTTACGCGTCCCTAGAGCCGAAAGTGTTTGATGGTATGCTTGGGCGCACTCTCTGGGAAACGATGATCTAATGTTGGTAACGCAGTTTCCGTTTACATCGACGATAACGTTTGTGATTTCGTTGTGCGGGAAGTAATTTGGTTTGCGACCATATGCTCCGTTATGGGTCGCTTGATCAATGAGAAATAGGGCTGATTTATGTGGAACAACTCCGTTGAAGGGGGAATCAATGGAGATGGAGTTTTGACCGATTGGAAACACGATTGTTTTGACAATAGGTCGATCGAACATGTATTCAATCATGTCATTGTTTTTTTGTGAGCGCTTCATTTAGAGCAAGCAAAGCTGTAGGGTATGGTATAACCTTTTTACACCATAATTTGCATGCATCAACGAAATATATGTATTCTTCATTGTCATGTGTTAGAAGAACGCTACTAGGTTTTGCCAGCTCCCATCGTATATATACGCTGACATTCATTATCCAATAGATAACTGTTGCTACCGGCTACATCAAAGCTTAGTGGTCCCATCATATTTATATTATGACGTACACTTTCTTGAATCAAGGAAACATTTTCGTTTTCATTAGCAACATCCCCCACAACGATGGTAGCTGGAATGGGTGGTTGCAGTGATTTATACATCATATTCAACCCTTTATTGCTTAGATCGGAGCTCTTCGTGGATTTATGGGCTTTAAAATTATTTAGTTGTCCTGTATAACTAAGTCTTTCACACTGAACACCATTTAGAAATAGCGAGTGACTTCGGAACATGCGATGAAAAAATCCGTCAACGAGTGTAACATGTGCAGCGGCGGCCAACGCGCTCCCATCTGCATTTCTAACACGGATTTTCACTTCTGTAGTTAACGACCTCAAGTCGAGCATATCATTATCCGACCCGGGAATTTGAAATTCTACAAAGGAATCGGCAATTCTACCATCATACAAGCTGCTGTTTGTACGTAGATGATTTCTTTCAAATTTTGACTTGATACCTGATTCAATTGAATATTTCTTGTTGACGGAGAGAAACATATCAACCACTCCCATTTCATAGTTTTCCGATGGGGCTTCTAGCCAGTCATGTTGAGAGATGATCCACCAAGCATGTCGACGGTATAGAACCTCACCCGAAACTAACGTTAATGGTGCATGAACAGTGGTATTCATTAGTAATTAAATAATGGACGACACGACTCCATCTATCTTCCACGGTTATTTTTTTATCAAGTTTTTTTCCGTTACTTTCCTGTATTCTTGCCTCCAATCATGGCTTTCTTTAAAACATTCATGAGTGTAGCAATCCCATGTTCCTTGGTTGATTTTCGGATATCTTTCTGCTCCGGGTAATCGCGTACCATGTTTCGAGCCAAATCAGCAGCTGCAGGCAGTACAGTTTCTCGTAGAAAAAGCAATGTACGTCTTACAAGACTAGCTATGATTGAGAAGAAACCGCTTCTCCATTGGTACGATATCGGACTTGAGAATCAATCAATATCATGTAAACTTCCACCGCGTATTTTGTCACGTTTTGCGTATAAAACTTCGTATTTTTTGTACGACAGATATGCATATACCCCTCATGATTGCTAGGTACCAAATGACCTTATATATGTCCAGCGTTATATTCATATGGCTTTAGGTTCTCTTAACCTGCAATACGCATAGGCTCGATCCGCTACCTTAAAACGGGATGATACCGCCATCACCAACTCGTAGATCGATGGAAATGGAATCGATATGACTACGCTGTAATTTTTTATACATGACATGTGCACGCGTAAATGAAAAGATTTATTAATTGGAATAACATCAAGAATATTGACTTGCTTGTCGTCCAAAAAGCTGCGTGAAAATTTTTCTGAGTAAACGTTTATGTAGCGTTCATTATCGTTCATAAAGGACATCTTTTCGCTTTCGGCACCTTCACCGACATTATATTTACACATCGCTCCACCCATTAAATCAGTCGATCTATCTCCAACAAAGTGCCAAATCACCGTAGCTTCAGTATATTTGAATTGCGACATGTTTTCTAGAATAAAGGCCTTGAACTTTATGCGTTGTGTGGCACTATAATATTCAAACATTTTTCCTTCATCTCTAACGATTCGTTTCCTTAACATTCTTTTTCTGATATCGATTTCTAGCTCGAAGATGTGTTTTTTCAATGTATTGCCTGAGATATTTTTGCTAAGAACAAACAAAGCAGTTTCATGCTCGACTCTTTCATCTCTATCATTAAAATAGTCTAGGTAGAATACAATGTTGTACTGTTCATCGTGTTTTTTTATCTTGAACCAGTCATTATAGAATACTTCAACAAGAACAACGCTCCACTCTCCATGTAGCTGTATTTATGGATAAAGGTTGTTAGTAAAACGTGATGATGTGTTGTTTTGGTACAATTGGCTTCTGCTCAGCGATGAGACATAGACAAAAAAGTCCTCCGATTCTTGCATCCTGCACTGGGTCCTACGTTATACTGACAACAAACTGCTTGTAGACATCAATATTTACTCTAACTAGTTGGACAGTGAAACATGTTCAATTATATGTTTCTTTATTTACATATGTTCATATTTTTAGCATACAAATATGAACAAGATGTTTACGTACCGTCGTCATTCACCCGAGTACACTCGCCAAAGACGGCCTCACCCGGCTTGCGTCTCTTCCAAGTTAAATCCATGTTTACTTTAGTGTCATCATCCAAGACACATCGCTTCCTCTTTTTAGTGATGGTAGGTTCAATTCCAATGGATTTTTTGGGAATGTCTGGATGCCCAGAGGCAAGAGTTGGGCACGCATCGATATACTAGCGCATATTTCCAAACTTACTGAGGCAATTTTTATTATTGCGTGCAGTTTGAAGCGGGCATGCTTGTGCGCGGATGTTGTGTATGGTCCCAAGTGGGTGTATGCTTCCTGATTATAGATGTCTCTGTATTGTTCATGTCTGATTTTGGCTTGTGTCTGTTTATTGACGCCCTTAGCAGCTGATTTCGCGGCGTCGGACTCGAGTAACATACTGTAACACTTTGGTTGCGGGCAAATGATTTCACTCGGGTAGTCGTCGGCTGTATGGCTTTTCAGTGGCCCCAGTGTTTTTTCTTTATTCATTGTACAAGGGGGGATTTTTGAGGTAGTTTGAGAAGTCCATGTATGCAGACAGGGGAGCTTGCCGCATTTCCACCTCAATGTTGGCCACACCATTGAATTGGAGTAGCAACGAGTCTGTGTCCGAGTAGATAAGCGAGACGTTGTCACCAAATTTGTGTTTCAGAGTGTCATAAAAAAAGCTGTAGAAATTTGCTTCAGCTTTCTCAAGCGCGTAGAACCCATCTTGGAGTGAGTGAACGATTCGGATATTTTTTTTGCTTGAGGATAATGATGACTGTTTCGGGACCGATGGCGTAGCAGTTTTTCAGGAGGGGGTTGGCAGCTTGTTTTCGGAACTCGTTGGCTGTGCACATGAACTTTGCCTCTAGATTTCTTTTGAGCTGATTGAACAATAGCTTCCCGTATATACTATTTGAGAGCCGTTTATATAGGGACTTTTCGAAGAAGTTCGTAGACTCATGACGTTTAGGATATTTTTCATAGAGAAGGATTTGAAGACCGGTTCCTGCTTGATTCGAAAAATTCGACGAATATTGGTCACTTCCAATCCTTGTTTGAGGAGTACTTGCAGCAATTCCAGGGCTACGAGGTGGTCAGTTTGGGGTAGATGACTAGCAACCAGCTTACGATCTGCTCATTTTCTGTTTTAAGAAATGTTCCGAGCCTACCAAGAGATTTTTTTCTTAAGGGCGAAACATCGTCCAAGCTGACTTCTTTGAGATGTAGCAGTAATGGCAGCTCGTCTGTTTTTCGTGCAACTTTGTCGCTGACTTGGGCATCGATACATACAATGTACGTGCACTCGCCAGAACAGTCCGCGTTTACCAAGGGAAAAACTTGAACTTCTTCTGGTGTGAGTTCGTGGATTTCACCAATGATAAGGGGCTCACTCAAGAATCCACTACAAAGACTGTTAAAGTCCCACACTGCTACTGAAGACACAGATAGTTTAGGGTCATAGTCTTTGCATAATGGGGCTGTTTATCTTGGTAAGACCTTTTCTCAACGTCACAAGTCCGCCTCGTGTATTTTTGACAATCAATAGAGTAGATCGATATCGTTGACCAGCTCCAGTTTCATCTTGCTTTCGTAAAGGGCGGCTTGCATTGCAAAGTCAGGGGCGCTCACAAAATGGAGGGATCCAGGGTGTAATCGCATGTCATGGTCTCCCTAAACTTTTTGAAGACTCCGGCCAGTAGCAGCTTGACGATAAGGAGGTAGATGATCATGTAGTCACGCAAAGTCTTGCAGTTGGCTGCCTGTCACATATCAATCACTTCAGCATAATCAGAGAGCGATGTTCTTTTGCCTCGAATTTGACTGTAAAAGGCTTGTTGCGATGGGATGTCTGTTTGATCTAGCACAGAATCTGATGTGATGGCCTGATAGCAGAAATGTTCTTTTCGAGTAGCGAGTTCTAGAACCTTGTCACTGTACCCGACACTCGTTAGATGGGATTTTAGGAGCGGTATGTCATGGCCACTGTCTTCAAAATTGTTGGCAAGACTGTCTAAGCTTAAGTCTAAAAGGAGTACGAGTCCATGACCTTGACACCGTACTTGCTCGTGGCATCGTTCAAGGAGATGGAGATGCTGAACATCTTGTCAGACTGTTTCGGCAACACAAGTATATTAGAGAAATTTTTGTTGTCCAATCTTCTCAATATAAATCTCATGTCATAGGCTGATGCATTGTGAGCAATACAAGGCATGAACCTGAGTTTCTCCGTGATTCTAAAGTTGCAATGAAAGCATATAGCCCCAATAAAGTTGCCAGATATCACTTCTTTATTGGGTCCGAAAACACCCTCGATGTAATGGTTATGGTGGCGAACTTGTTTGTTATCTTTTTGTCCCATGGTGTCCCCGCAGCATTCACACGATTTGCTTTCGCAATATTTTTCAAGTCTTGGTCTGTGAGGACGGGATGGGGGACAATGGTAAGGTAGACATATAATCATAATAATCCAGCTACATATTCATGACGAGATGTGTCTCCATCTCCTCAAGCGTAACTGAAGTCGAATCGACTACTTTGTGCCCTACAATTTTCCCGTCTTTATTCACTAGAGTATAACTGTGCATGCACAACTTGTGTATGCTAACTACAAGTTTTCCCTCTTGGCTTGGCTCCAGAACAGATTCACAGTCATAATAACAAACACCAGGGGGTTTAATTATTGCGTGCATGGCTGAGAATTGGTACATTTCGCCTTCTTCATGCATACTGATGTTTTGCAAGCCTCTACTGGACGAACACAATTTTACGTGTCCAGTTTCTTTGTTCTCATTCATGCCCTGCATGCAGAACGGACCAAAAAAAAGTTGTCCCAATAATACCTTTTTCTGAAGGTTTTCATAAATGTAGAGAAACACGGGATGAGCGTGACATGGATGTCATCTAAGATTTGCCCAAGGTGGATCGTGCGCTCCTTGCTGGCTTCTAAGCTGCCTCTGTATATTCTGACCAGACCATTACCTTCCTTCTCTTGTGCGAGCTGATAGAGTCTGATGTTAACTTCACAGTCCCTTTCTATGACTGGAAAATCTTCCAGAGCAACAGGTGTGTTCGAGGCAAGTTTTGGAAATTTTAAGTGTGTGTTTTTGTACGGGAGATACGTATCACATGATTAACGTCATCTTAATGTAAGGTTTGTTTCCGGCTTCAAGTGAAAATGTGCGATGAGGCTCGTGAAATTGCAATTTTTATTTGTAGCTTTGATGTTGACAATATGGTGCCGGCTTGGACAGTTTTTGGGCCAAGGAACATAGTCACCAAGACGTTTTGTTCCATTAACCCCCGTCTTGTAGAATTTAAGCTCTACACTAGTTACTGTATTAATGCTCCAGCCACTACCTTCGCACTCTTGCTTTTCTAATTTATTTTGTAAATCTACCCCGAGATCCTCAATCAACTCAGATATCAATGTGGTTTTTGTTAGCTGGATCGCTTTTGAGTTTATCACCGAGTCCTTGTCATCTACAGTTGCATCTTCAACTTGTTTTCCCATTTTGACATTCACGGTGCATTGGAGTTTTTGGAATGTGCCTTATTTAGATTTAGTGTGCTCCACTAATTCCTTTCATACCAATGTAATCATGGGAGATATGTTGACATGTTCAGTGCATGGTATAACTGTTGAAGTGATGAAATTATTGTCCGAAATTCCTTTAGAGGTAGGTGAATAAAATATAGGCTCACGCAACGGAGTAGCGCTGGTCGAAACATCAGTAGCAACAAATGGGTCCAAAGACGGAGCCGAACTATCAGTAGGCTGAGTAACGACAAGTAAATTAGGAGACAGCGCCAAGGACGGATAAGCAGTAGTGACGAATGGGTCCGAAGACAGAGCCGAATCATCAGTAGATTGAACACCGGTTTGTTCCGAAGACGGAAGGGGGGCACCACTTGCGGGTTGCGGGCTTGCGCTAGGGCTTGCGGACATTGCGAGGCTTGCGCTAGGGCTCGCGGACATTGCGAGGCTAGGTGGCGGGCTTGCGCTAGGGCATGCGAGGGGCGGACGGGCCTCATTTCGACATGGATCACTTTCTGCATCCTTCAACAATGGCGTCACATTTTGGTTCATCCTACAAGCAAAAAACAATACAAATTAGATTAACAAACAACGGAGATGTCTTCATAACAGTAAAAAATAGACTAGCAAAGTTACAGAAAGATATCTCTACAACAAATGAAAAAAATAGACATGTTAGAACTATCAGTACTTACATCGAGTGTAGAACAACTGTCCGTCACAAACAAGATCAAGAGCCCAAATAATGTCTGAGCTGCAATATTCGTCATTTTATACAATTGTGCAAGATAACTTTGGCAAGAAGTTTGCCATACGCAGCCAGATGTACGACAACAAAACCAAATCAATATGAAATAAAAACAAAGTCGATATACGTGCTGTAACCAGTGTACCTGCCTGTTGCGGTATGTCATATAAAACTGGTGCCGCTGAGGCGGTACCAGTTGTCGTACATCTGGCAGCATATGGCAAACTTCTTGCCAAAGTTATCGTGCACAATTGTATAAAATGACGAATATTGCAGCTGAGACATTATTTGGTCTCTTTATCTTGTTTGTGACGGACAGTTGTTCTACACTCGATGTAAGTACTGATAGTTCTAACATGTCTATTTTTTTCATTTTGTTGTAGAGATATCCTCAGCTTCTAGTCGAGAAAACATCCTCTTCCTGAAGATTGATCAACAAGACAGAAAAATGGAGTTGATTAAATTAGGAAATCTTGCCGTCACCTGTAGCCGGACTCTCCTGAGGTTTGCTTTCATTGAAGCTGGCAATTTTGTGTCAACGACACTACCGACATTTGAAGTTATCATGAACATTTTGAAGATGAAGGAACAAGTGTCTGTTTTGATAAGACAGGATTCGTCGAGTGTGGAACTGGAGTGCAACTCGGAAGAAATATAGCTTGTGTTTCTAAACACTAAATCAAAAATGCACAAGTCTAGAATTCTACTAAGTCCTGACTTTATAGTTAGCTTCCTCAGTCAAGAGGCTACGATGCTGAAGCAGTACATCTCAGTCACTTGAGTGAATCTCGAAAGACAAGCCCTAACGAAGGACATACCAGACAGATCATTCTATAACGCCTTCTCAACCTATGGTGAAGATGTTCTTGAAGGAAGATGTAATAATTACTTAAATATAGAGTCAGAAAAAAAAAATTGTATACACTAACCTTTGAGATGCATCATGTCCGACTTTGTAAAAATCAGTTTCTGTAGTCTGTTGCGGGTAGGGGCGTGCTTGTGTCTGCCACGGTTATCGAGGTTGCCACGCATGTGTCTGCCACGGTGGTCTCTGCCACGGTTGTCGAGTTTGCTATGCTTGAGGCTGCTGCCGTTGCTGGTAGTGAGGTACAGGCAGCGGATGACGCTGGTAGTCTGGAATACCGTACCTAGGATCACCCTGATAGTTTGGGCGATGACTGGCCAGCGGAGAGCCCTGATACGGAAGATTTTCTGGAGGATACTGCGTCGGTCTGCACATGATTTTTTTATGTATATAAAAAAAATACACTCTTCTTTGCACTATCTTAGATTAGTTTGATTACAGAGTCCAAAAATATGTAGACATCTTAGTTACACATACCTTATCATCCCTGAAGTTCCGGGTTGATCTGGCCTACCCCCAATCGAGTCGTTACCATGATTTGTTGAATAAAAATTGAATTGAATTAATGTGTAGATTGGTGGAAGACACATTGATTGATGTCAGAGATGTTGGTATGACCGATCTACCTTTAGAGATGTAAATAGCACACGCTTACAATTACCTGGTGACAGCGAACGAGTCCTTGATTTCAGAATATCCTTGATGGAATATATCTGCAAAGAGAGGGAGAGAAAATCTATATAAATTAAAAGTTCATTGATAAATAGTTAGCTGTGTATCACCTACTGGGTAAGATAGAGACTGTTAGGTAAGAGGACATCAATCACTTCAACAAACCCGCACGATTATTTGTGTGCGGGTTCTCATCTAGTGGGAAGAGTGTTCTTGTTGGAAAAACACATGTAAATTCTTTGTAGTGTATGACGATTTTATGTTACAATCAGAGTCTTCCCGTATTATTGCAAATGTTTTTTGTCGGGGCTGCCACGAAAATATCAGTGTAATATATTTAAGCCAATTACTCTTTCACTCAAATCCATTCCATCGCACAATATCTTTGAATACCACAAACTTTCTTATCCAGTGCATGCGCGATATAAATCAATTACGTTACTTCGGCAAAACATACCTTGCAAAAGACAAGATTGAACCGTTCATCTACGTATAAAAGATGCATGTGGAACAAAAACCATATGGGCGTATATTGGTTGATTTCACCTACCCAAGTAGTTCGGAACTCTTGATTAGAGCACAAATTGCAAGACATGAATTTGAATAAGTGTTGCCTCTTCAAAATATAATGTATGACAGATTTGATATTAGTATTGAATTAGAATGAAGAGTGTCTACTACAATCCAGGGGCTGTTTGGTTCATACTCTAGCGCGAAGGCCCTGCATCAAAGCTATACAAATATTTGTCCCTCTACAACAAGGCGCGATGTTGAAAGATTTCTACAAGGGTCAGAGACTTTTACAAGATTTAAACAAACTCCCTTGAAATTTAGCAGACGTATGTTCACAGCTGCGCGTCTTTTATCGATTCTCTGAGCGGATGTTGCCTATATGAAAGATTAGGCAGATAAGAAAGACGGAATTAGATATTTATTGATTGTCATTGTTGTATACAGCAAATATCTGTGTGTACAACCCTTGAAATCTATTATAATTAAAAATATGATAGCAGCATTTGATAATATATTCAACGAACTCGTATGACCAACAACTAGAATCTGTTCAGGTCAGAGAAGTGAGTTAACAAATAAAAAACTTCAAAGCTTATTTGACCTGCACGAACACATCCATTTATTACACCTACACAAGGCTATTGAAGCATCGCCTGTTGAACGAGTAATACGGACTATAAAACTTGAGTTGAGTAAATATATGCATGCTAAAAAGACGGAACGCTATATAGATGACATGCAAACAATTGCGAATACGTACAATATGACACCACATTCATCATTAATGGACCGGGTCCCCTTTGACGTTTATTTGTTGAACGAACCAAGATAGATTCAGGAAATGTTGTTCGAAATGTATAAAATACGACGCAAAATAATTAAAGTACACTGTAAAAAAAAAAAAAGTATTTTTACCCAACAATCGGGGTCAGCTGGTGTTACCATTGTCGATGGTAAAATAAAATCCAACAGTTAAAAAAATTAACATGGTTTCTGCCAATAACAAAAATCAGTTAGATAACTTTTGACTGGTATTTTAACTCAGCATTATTACTTCAATAAAGTAGGAAAAAGTTATTCATAGAAAAAAAATTCGGGTATTTTTACCCATAAGCGGGGTCAGCTGGTGTTACCATCAATACTTGTAAAATAACGAATCACTATTTATAAAACTGGATGATGGTTTTCTTCCAAAACACAATCCAGTTTAATGACGTAATGAAGGTACATTAACATGACTTTGTTTTTTCAATAAACCTAGAACAGGTTTCTTGGGATTTTTTTTTAAAAATACCATCTCTATATCATTTAACTGGATTGTGTCTTTGAATAAAACCAGTTTTCAGTTTTTAAATAGTGATGCGTTATTTTACGATTATCGATGGTAACACCAGCGAACCACTCTTCGGGTGGAAATATCCTACACTTCTTAATATGACTAACTTCCTTGTAGTTTATTAAATTAACAATTATGGGTGAAGGTAACATCCAATGGTTATTTAATCGATTCGAGGTATTGATGGTAACCACATTCATTCTTGTATAAATGTTTTATTTTGCCGCTGACAATAGTAACACTAGCTGACCCCGATTTCCAGGTACAAGTTGACAAACTTTTATT
>SDVV010006472.1:0-18431 GCA_016164225.1 Gammarus roeselii
AATTGTTCTACTCATCCATCGCACAAACATTTTTCTGTGTAAGGGTTTTACAGCGCTGGGAGAGGGAGCAGAGGTTCCAGGATTCAGAGGGGCCTCTAAAGGGTCCCGCAGTTTCTCTAAAGGGTCCTTAAGGGTCTCAAGGGTGTCCCAAAGGGCCCCAGAAAGGTCCAAGTAGACCCCCCCAAATCCACCTGGTCTCTCAAGTCCCCCGGGTTCCCGAAACCCTGGGTCCCCGAGTCCCGCGGGTCCCACGAAAACCTCCCCTCCCTGGGTCACCTTGTCTCAACCAGCCTCGATACATATAATATTAATAACCAATTCAAAATCTATCACCATGAAAAAAGGGCAGAGAAAAATAATAGAGCCCAAGCTAGAAGAAATAATAAAATACTAAAAAAAATGTTAATGATCTATAAAATGAATAATCATCCATCCACCCCAAATTATAATGGAGTCTTCGGGCACTAGAGGTGTGTTTGCAGGTCAGTTACGAATTTTGCGTGTTTAGCTTCGGCTGCAGTCTTCCTACAGTACAAGTCCGGTGATGAACTTATCAGCTTGTTTATCCGCGAGATTGTCAAATTAAATCAAGCCTGAACACTACAGTAAGTCTGGTGTGGTGAAATTGTGCATCCGAGCGTCCCTCAGATGTTTTGTGTCTGCTTTGATCGTGAAGCTCCCTCTACCATCATGATACTTAATAGAGCTACTTCAGCTTGTGTTTTACTTGAAAGTCGGCCCAGGAACAAATTTCTCTGTTCACGCCGCCAAATTTACGCAATTCCTGATCATAATATTGTTCTCCACTGCATCTAGTAGCTTATTCGCAGTTCCCTCATTGGCGTTTAACAATAATAGAACATTCAATTCACAATATATATATTGATGAGTAGCTGTAATAAACTCAAGACCTACATACGCGCGAAAAATTGTTTACCAGAATAAATAATTCACGAAATAATCACTGAATGTAGCTAGTACCTACACAAGCAAATTTTGCATGATCTAGTCACACGGTACGAATACATCCCACATACTTACTTTGCAACCCATCGTGCAGCATGAATTACTAAAACTACCCACACATGAATCTGTCCACATTCACTCTTAACTTCGGAAATAATATTGCAGAAAAAAATAAATTCAAGCTTCGTACATCTTCCTGCAATGAATATTTATTTCCTGATACAGATATTTTAAATGAAACTGAACATTGACATAGATTTCTACGAATGCTGACTTTTTGAGAGCATTTGGTCAGTGCATCAACCAATTATTTAATTGTTGACATTACCTCGTCGTGCGGTACAAATGAAAAGCAACTTTTTCAATTTTTTGTTAGTGTTTGTAGTGATAACACGCACGGGCTGATCGCAAAAAAAAAAGAGCTTATTCGACCATTTCTAGACAGCTCACCAATGTGACCCGTCTTAATCATAAACTTGTCCTAGGATAGGAGTCACAACCAATTTGTTGATCAATGCACTCTTACTACGTTAGCTACTCCAGCAAGCACTGGAGTCATAGATACAATTTAGACTTGAATAACGAATTTAAATACACAGCTAATAACTTCAACTACGATGTTTTGCATAAAAATTTCATGAAAAGGCCGAGATTACGAATTGATATTATGGAAACACGAGATAGTCGTTTCTTCCAGATCAATAATATTTCTCGAAAGGCGGCCAATGACAAAATTAGATGAGTGACCGAGCCTTACAGCGCATTATTGTCTGTGTCCTCCTGGCGCCGATCGTCCAATCTTCAAGCGCATTATAGTCAGTGTCTTCCTGCCGCCGATCGTTCAATCTTCAAGCACATTATAGTCTGTGTCCTCCTGGCGTTGGCGCCAATCGTCCAATCTTCAAGCGCATTATAGTCTGTGTCCCTTTGGCGCCGATCGTCCAATCTTCAAGCGCATTATAGTCTGTGTCCCCTTGGCGCCAATCGTCCAATATTCAAGCGCATTATAGTCTGTGTCCTCTTGACGCCAATCGTCCAGTCTTCAAGCGCATTATAGTCTGTGTCCCTTTGGCGTCGATCGTCCAATCTTCAAGCGCATTATAGTCTGTGTCCCCTTGGCGCCAATCGTCCAATATTCAAGCGCATTATAGTCTGTGTCCTCTTGACGCCGATCGTCTAGTCTTCAAGCGCATTATAGTCTGTGTCCTCCTGGCGCAAATCGTCCAATCGCCAATCAGTGGTGCAACAGGTCACCGTCAGTCTCAGAGCTTGATCATGTTCTAGCTATACTGTTAGGCCACAAGGGACATGCTAAGTGGTTGTTGTTTCTGGACTGGTAAATGATTCCTACGTCAATACGATGTCCAATGCAGGAGGTATCTTACCAGAAGGTTATTTTTTACGCCCATTTACGTCGTCGAGACTACACTTAACTCACGTTTTAACTTTAACATTTCTAAATCTAATATTGAATACTCGTCTTTAGAGACCCTACGAGTAACAGTCATAACTTTTCGTATACTTTCACTTCTATTACTTAACATACATGAAGAAACGGAACACTGTTATCTCGTCCATTATAGACAGGCAGAGGTAAATATCTCGACACAGAAACCTCAGGACACAAAACAAAATTAGCTATGCCCATTTCATACAAAAAAAGGTTATTTCATATTGCCATGTCAATTGCAAACCATCCAACGTCTCGTTCCTATTGGCCTGAGTGCAGTAACCTTTGCATACAAAAAAAGTTATATCGTACTGCAAAGTCAATTGCAAGCCATCCAACGTCTCGTCCCTATGGGCCCGAGTGCAGAAACCATTTCATATAATAAAGGTTATTTCATATTGCCCCGTCAATCGTAAACCATCCAACGTCTCGTCCCTATGGGCCGAGTGCAGTAACCATTTCATACAATGAAGGTTAATTTATATTGCCCCGTCAATCGTAAACCATTCAACGTCTCGTCCCTATGGGCCCGAGTGCAGTAACCATTTCATACAATAAAGGTTATTTCATATTGCCCCGTCAATTGCGAACCATCCAACGTCTCGTCCTTATTAGACCCAGTGTTGAGTAACCTTTTTATACAAAATAAGGTTACGTCGTATTGCTAACAGGAGTTATTCAACAAAAATTTGAACAACTCTCCAGAACGAATTTTTACAATTAATGACTCATTGTGCAGGCAACCTACGAATAGTAATGGCGCATTCGAGAAGGATGGCCACGTTGTCGTGTTGCAATTAATCTAATAAAATTACAATCAAACTTCAAGAGCAAGCATAGTAGTAAAGAATGCTCCCCTCCCCACTACAAAAATCATGTGTGCGCACTGACGAATCGCCTAACAAGTAAACGTCACGCGAATTCTTTTCAATAACAATAAAACCCTAAGATTTTTCTGCCACCAATCATTCTGACGGTACGACGTATGGGAGAAATGTATGAATGACTCTGTTCATAGCTAGTGAACAATAGAACGAAGGAGGACTGTAGGGTTTACAATAAAATAATCTGAACTAATCGACGTGATGCTGAAAGCAAAGACAACCTTAACTCGCATAACAGAAAAATATTAACACTACGAATACTTCGATGTATAAAATCACAAAGACCTGTATAAATAGACATACAATTGTTCCATACAAATAGCTTGAGCCTAGCATGCAAACATTGAAAAATCAATTACACAATAAGGAATTGATTCAAGTTTGCAAATTGTCTTATTTCTACCACTACATCTTATCGCCTTGAGTAAATGCAACGTGATAACAAAATGAAAACAAAATCCGAGTGACAAGAAGAAAAAAATATTCAACACACGATCACGAGCTGCTTGTTTGGCATTGATTGAAGCATTTTTGAGAAGCTGACTGGCTCTTACGATTGTGAGCGGTAGTCTTATGATCTTCACCCGATAGCTAGACCATAGAAGCACTTTTGAGACGCTAACTGGCTATTACGATCGTGAGCGGTAGTCTTACGATCTTCACCCGATAGCTAGAGCATAGAAGCCCTTTTGAGACGCTGACTGGCTCTTACGATCTTCACCCGATAGCTAGAGCATAGAAGCCCTTTTAAGACGCTGACTGGCTCTTACGATCTTCACCCGATAGCTAGAGCATAGAAGCACTTTTGAGACGCTAACTGGCTCCTACGATCGTGAGCGGTAGTCTTATGATCTTCACCCGATAGCTAGAGCATAGAAGCATTTTTGAGATGCTGATGGCTCTTACGATCGTGAGAGGTAGTCTTATGATTCTCACCCGATAAAGCATAGAAGCACTTTTGAGACGCTGACTGGCACTCACGATCGTAAGCGGAAGTCATGATTTTTACCCAATAAAGCATAATCTAAGGACAAGTAAGATGTAATACGCTGATTAGGATAAGTGTTCTTAGGTAACCAAGGCCTTTGAATAGACCAGGAATTTCTAGCCCATTAGAGACAGCTAAGACAAGGACAACAAGCAAAAACAAAATGACACTGTGTCCTCTGCCAGAGTACAAATGGCATATCTCAAGTCATTGTCGGACACTTTTTAAATTTTCCTGACCTTGATAAAATTTGGAAAACTACCCTAAAATCACAAATGACCAACACTTCAGCCTGAAAACCAGTGTGGACCCCAGTCCATAAAGGGTATATACCATCAGTATATGATCTCACCATAGGTACAGCTGTGAGAAGAAAATTGTGACAATTTAGATCAATAGCAATCATAGATGATAATTTTTAAGAATTCTTCAAACTTTGAGAGAACATAATTCAAAAATTATTTTGCCAGCTGAGCTGAAACGCAAACAACAAAATGGTAATACCATAGAATTGATTTTCAATTGGAGATTTTCTATTTTTGGGTGCTGAAGAGTAACCATGAACAAATGTTCTTTCTGCTACTGTACAATAATGGAAGAAGAATAGTTTTTGATTGATGTATAATTAATGAAATTCTTCAACGATAATTTTCCTCCTATGTATATTGAAACAGGGTACAAATTGATATGCACAGTTGGTTGACCAATTTTCGCCAGGCATGGAATCATACAAAAAATGTATAATAAATTGAATTATCTGTTGTGAAAGTTTTGTTTGTTCATAAGCTTAAGATGAACTCTTAATGTATTTATACTTCCTTCACTACTTTACATAACCAGTCTCCCTAAAGGAATGCCATAGTCTAGGATACATTTAGTCTTACTAATTCAAAGTACAAAGAATTTTGGATTATCCATTAACTTGAAGAAAAGCAAGGCTGTCAAACATTAATAATTCCTTAGCAGGGACGTCATCAGGGACGTCATCAGCACTGCACTTTCTAGTCCAGTCAAATCACTATCTTGATATAAATTTTGTAGAGAGGAAACTGGAAATGGTGAATCTACAAAAAAGCGACTAACAGCAGCCTCGTTTTCTAAGATCAATTCAACTTGAAAGTGAATCCCATCATGATTGCGCATTCTTGAATAGGCACATAAAGTTACCTATATATAACGTTCAAATTTACCAAGGGAAATTCTTATTTAAATTTTCTGTGAATTAACTTTGTTAGTGAATATAATTTTGCTACAGTACATAGCACAATGTGTAATTTTTGTCAAACCTCAATCGCGAACCATTTTCGTACGCTACTACTGGTCAACAGGATGAAAATCAATGCCTTACCCTGGCCCTATTGCAAGTAAAGCCTGTATCCAATATGTAAGAGAAATAAAAAATTGAATTTGTTCATGCAGAAAGTTTCAGGGTTTAATTGAGCTTAGCATTTTTTTTATTAAACCGACAATTATTCAATTCTTTTACTTGAAATAGACTGATTTAAACAATTTAAAGTGAGGCAAATGGACAAATATTAAATTCTTCTGCTTGAAATAGACTGATTATACATCTTAAACAGAGGCGAACGGCCAATTATTCAACCCAGTTTCTCGAAATAAAAAGCCTGATTACAAATTTTAAACCATAATCTAAATATAGCTACTAACCCACCTTGGCATCAAAAAGCTTCCAAAGATGAGACATGTTATTAGGCACCAAATCCCCTTATAATAGTTTTTGCGTACTGAACAAATAAAATTTACAAATGGGATAAACTTGGAAAAATTAAAATATCTGATTGAGTTCATTCCACCAGCCATTTTGAATTACTCACTATTTCCTGTAACTCGAGTCAAACATTGAGATAATACACACTTACAATTTGAATCCAAATATTTTCATGTCATTCTAACTTTACGCTCTCACTAGTAAAATAAACATTTGATGCAGCAGCAGCAGCTTAAGATGACCAGACCAGAATTCAGTGTCTTCAACTTGAATGCAATGCCTAAATAATGAAGAAACAAGTGACAATGAGATAATCACAATGAGGCCTTTGAGAACAGACGAATTTGTTGTAAATCAGAGAAGGTTCAATGGACCAACTCTAGCTGCACACGATGGTTTGGAAATACATAATACAAAGATGGATCTTGTCCCAGTACATCATTGTGAGAGTTTCTGTAGTTAAAATATACACCACAACACCTAGTAGTAAAACCACTCAACAGCATTGGTATCTTTAAAATTTATAAGGGCAGACAGACCATCACATGACTGTTATAACAATTGTGGAACTGTTTTGAAACCAGATTTTAAGTATTATAAGATGTAAGAAAAACTTACTATGTTTATTCAGACTTGGAGAGCTCTCTCCATTAAAAATATAGAATTGATCTACAGGCATATTTTATATGCAGTTGCAATTATTGCAGTGCATATATTATATTTTCATTATTGTGCATACAATGGCTGCTGAAGTGAAATTATAATTTTTTTATGACCTTTCAAGATCCTTTCTGGTTTAACAAAGCTGTGGTCGAAAAATATCATGTCTCGTTAAAGATCAAGATATCTGAGGCATTAAAGGAGGAGGGGGTATGTGGAGGGTTCCACCTTGGAAACAAATCCTAAAATTCTGAAAAATCAGATATTTAACACAATTATTTGTTAGATAATTGATCAGCAACATGTAGCATAATAAAGAGATTTTCTGTCATTATTAGATCAAGTAGAATACAGATAGCAAAGCTTGCTTTTGCTTCGGAGATCACAGATTTAATAAATGCAGAAAGTATTCTTGTTTCCAGGTTACCTATTTTGTAGCCGTTTGTTCACTGGACTCGAGTGTGCTAAGTAATCTTTTCATAAATGATAACAATCACTTTATTTGAATTTCAAAATCTATAACAGACGCCAGTACGGTGATGGATACGTAACAAGTGCACACAATTTATGCCAAACGACCAGTCGTAATACAACCAATTAGAGCCAGTTCAAGAAGAATTGAAGAAGCAGTAATGATTTGATTAGAGTGACGAGGTGTTTTGGCACGCTGAAGTAACTACTTTCAAACTAGCGCTGCATCATGATACACACCATTTTCAGTTAGATGAAACATAGGTTTACTACTGTGTGAAGTCCATGTCCTTTACGCTGCAAATGTCAAAGGTATACACGGTGCCCCAGAAGGTACATTAACTCCTATGTTGCGGAGGTCATGTGATCACAGTACTCCCCGGGTGTTAGCAAGGAGGATTAACACTCAACCTATCCTCCTTCAGAGCCCAAAAGATTTGCAGCCGTTCTCGAGGTGACAGGGGCAATGCGCCCAACACTTGTTGAGTGGGAAGATGAAGAAGAGAAGGAACAGGAAACCCATGCATGAAATCGCACTCAGTATAGTAAATCTCACAAATGAAAACAACAAAAATGCACGCAGAAGAAAAAATATGAGTTGTACAAAAAGGTTGAAGGGTGGAGCACAACTTGGGTGTTGTCACCAAACATTGGCAGTCATGATGATTGTGGCTACTAAATTACCCTACATCAAGATAAGATGGAACCCATAAAGACAATTGGCAAAAAAATAGGTCTCATTCAATGGAGAACTACTCATAAAACAATTGACATAACTACCGTATACAGAATGGAATGTACAAAAATTTAATAATTTTTTGAAAACATTTTAGTTCAACAGCCAAGACAATTTTACAAGAGCTTGGTCTACACAACAAGTCAAACAAATAAGGGGACAAGGATATTTTTGGGTCGTTGCATTCACTATGACCACGTAATTAACTGTTATATCTAGCTTGAGTCCACTTGTCCTGGTTTTGGGCTTCCAAGACATTTTACTGTATTCTAATACTGCAGCTCTCAAACATTCTGATTCTTCTGCTATGTTAAAATCTCTGACATGGAAGATTTTGTCTCAACATGATAAATATCAACATACCCATTACACTAATGACTATTCAATAAAAATCTGCCCTATATAAATCATCTTTCTTCACTTAAATAGCTAGATGACACAAAAATGTTCCTATGTAATGCATGTTGATCTGAATTGTACTCTTAATTTGGTTGCTCTCGGTAACAGCAGACCACACCAACATGGATGTTACATAGCTAGTGCAGTTGGTGACAACAAAAGAATGAATAACATTGTTCCAACTTGGAGCTAACTTACCAATAGCTACATGGTATTACCAAAAGATTTCAAGTTATTTTGGTAGAATAGCACATTTGAATGAGTAACTATAAAAAATATAAGATCAAGCATATCCAAAATATTCAAGCAGTTCATTTTTAAAAATATGAAAAAAACATGGACCCACAGGAATGGTAGAGAGCAGATGGGAAACGTAAAAAATTGAATTCTTTTGAAAAAACAATATGTTGCTCTGGCTCATGCTTCATTCATTTTAAATCTAGCTAATACAATACAAAGAAATAACCAGATTTTTTTATAAATAATAGCAAAGAGTTGAAAAAAATTAATTCAACAAGAGCGATGCTTCACCACAGCAGATAAAATCATGTTTTTGCAAAAAAAATAAAAGGAAGGAACTCAACTTTTTTTTATACCTACAAACACAAAGGAATAACAAGAAGATCCTACAGCTAATAGGTTTTAAAACTGTTTCTCAAGATGGGGAAAATTACCCTATTTTTTCAGTTGCAGGTTACCACTTCCTATCAATTGTGGGTATGAGCAAATACTATTTTTGAATAAAACTTTGAAATTGTCAACGGGGCAAAACATAGTTGGGTCTGTTCAAAAAAGTCTCCTAAGAGTGAGTGACACCTTTCCTAGCCACAAGCAGGTTGAGAACAGGATGTTTCTTGATGTAATCTACAGCCTTTTTGTGGGTCACCATCGTAAAGTCATATCCGTTGCACTGCAGTATCTTGTCATGGGTGCGTAGCCCTGCTCTTGCAGCTGCAGACCCTTCGTGGACCTGTAGTTGTGTCATACAGGAAAAATATCCAATCAAATATGACCAAATGACATACAAGAGTAGGCTAGTTTGAAATGAAGCCCAGGCTCTGGCAAAGTACTTGTGAGTAATGATTGGAAAGAAAGTATTTGGCTTGTGAAAAAGTTACAGCTATAGTGGAATAAGGCCAAAATCACAAAATTACTGTAATTGGAAAGCACGATTGCAAGTGATGGGTCCAAAAAGTCTGTACCAGTGGTAACAGTTAGCTACTTCCATGCATTATTGACAAATTAAATGTATGGTATTGTAAGGTAGCTACATAAGAAATATTTTTGCTCAAGAACATACAATTGTTTACTTTTTTTACATCATTTTGGACACTAGGAATATCTTTTGCTAAAAAACGTTCCGTGGTCTACTTTCTCCAATATCATCTTGAGAGATTGCACCACATTAAGGAATAAGTAAATTGACTATCATTGTGATCTGTATGGGTAGCTAGCCAGCAAAGCTATCAGCTAATAGATTTGTCCCATTTCATCAATCCTCTGAAATTAGGATAATCATTGCATTTTTTTCTTCTTACCTCCGTGCAGTAAATTCCGTTGTCACTGTAACCTTGCGGACTCTTTTGAAAATCTTGATCAATTCCACCACCAATTTTGAATCCACATCGCAATACCTGTAAGCAAATGCAGTGGGTCATTAACAAAGAACAAATGTATTTCATATAAATGGCATCTACTTGTTACAAAACAACTTGGTAGCAAAGCCAAGGGAGGCTGTCAGGGAAGAGGGAAGTGGCCAATTCTCCCACTACCAGAAATGCAGTGTCTAACCAAGGGCAAAACTCACAACATGACGCACTAAAAGCTGGCACTGCAGTTGGGTACTCCATCCTCTCAGTCACAATGGTGCCAGCTATACATATAGCTAGTACCTTCATAAATATCCATATAGCAAGTGAGTTAATACATTTTACAAGGCATAGCTCAACATATTTATGTTATTTACAAATGTTCTGCTATTAGAGACAAAAACCTCTCAGGAAAAAAAATCATAATTTAGCTACATAGCCACTTATGCTTTACTAGATAAAATTGTAATTAATATGATAATATTTAGGGTTACACAAACATAGTCAGCCAAGTGCTTGTGAAAATATTGTCAACACATGAGTGTTTTTTTCTAGCAATCTAGAAGACTACCCACATCAGAAGATTCATCTATATGCAGCCCACCTTGGCTTCACTGTAAGCAAAGCTATAGCTTCAGATAGACAAGCTATGATTACAAAGCTACCTACCTGCAGTAATACACTTGTTGCTTCAATTTTGAGTTGATAGTGAGGAACTTAATACTAATTAGGAGAGAAACTGGTTCAATTAAAGGGGGAGGGGGCTGTAGCAGTGGGTATTTTTATTACTGAATTACCAGTATTGGTGACTTATCAACTCCTCTTTCTGTGGTGTCAGGTCAAGAAACCAGAGTGATGTTTTAATCTCGCATGGAAGGATGCCAAAAATATATTCAAATCCAGTTTGGTTGGTTAGTCAGGAGCAATATGATCATTGGGTTGTGATCACTGTCATGTGTTGAAGGCAGGACTCCCCAAACAAGTTAGGGAGCTAAAGTGGGGGAACAGATTGATAAATTTATGGCGGTTTCACTTTCAAGGGTGATCCGAGTGGGTTGTCCGTTGTTGAGGAGGACCAGGTTGTGAGTGTCTATGGTGTTGGCCATTATCACTTGACTGGGGTCTGTTCTCACGCATCCCCACACTTCGTGGTAGCTGTTGAAGTCTCCAAGGAGGAGTACGGGATGATGCAGTTGGTTAAGCCGATCGGTCACTAGTGCCTCCGTGAGGTCAGGGTTTCGTGACGAGTAGATAGATACCACTGTAATAGGTCTTGAGATACATATCTTCACTGCGACAGCTTGGAGCTCTGTTCTCAGAGGGAGGAGGTGATGTGGTATGCTTTGATGGATCATAAGTGCCACTCCGCCGTGTGCAGTCACATTATTGTGACCTTCGTGACGGTGTATGACATATTGAGGGACAGAGAAGGTGGCTGTGTTGCCGAGTTTGATCCCCTGGAGGCCTACCACCGAATGTTTATGGGTGGAGATTAGCAATACTAATTCATCTTTCTTGCTCCTGAGTCCCTGGCAATTCCACTGAAGTATTGTGTTGTTGTTCATTTCGGATCCGTTTCACGCCAGATCTTAGTGAACTAGAGCAGTCGCGTGGTTTGTAAGAACTGTCATGGTGTTCGTGTCTATGAGGCGCAGGTGTCTTAGATTGAGAGCATTTGCAAGAGAGTCCACTTTTTGTAGAACAAGATCTCCTAAACTCACTGCGTTCTTGGCTGTGAGTGCTCTTGTAGAAGGAGGAGGAGGACGAGGACGTACGATTTCTGTGTTTGCTTCTTGAGCGAGTGTGTTCCTCTTGTATGGAGTTTATATTAAACATTATGATGTGCTGAGTAGTTGTCCTTGGGATATTTGAGTCAAGTGCGGTGCCTGGTTGATCACCGGTTTTGGGTATCAGTTCTTCGTTGAAGATTTTCAACGCGTCTTCGTGCAGGCCATGGTTGTTCTCACTTGTGAGATGTTCTGGTGTTGTGCATGTTAGCTGGGGGCTGAATAACTCACCTTGATTTTCACTGGGTGCCATTGCAGTTAAGACGGTCAGAAGTTGTTCAACGCACTGATCGAGGCGAGCTGTAGTTTGTGGGCTGTTGCTAATCTGTTTGCTTTGTGACAAGAGGGAGTTGCGTACCCCGCGGTCGTTGGAGGAGGAATCTTTGTCTCTTCGCCTTTTGATTTTTGGGTTATTGGACCTTTCCTCTAGGTCAACCAAGGCAGCATCCATCGCAGTGCTCTCCTGGGCACTGGTGAATTTGTCGCTTGGGACGACCGCCTCTATTACGAGGGCGGTCGCTGGTCTGGTTGTGGTATTGTTAGCACTAAAGAGGAGTGTTGGGGTCATGGTAATAGTTTCTATTGACGGCACCCAAATGTCGTCTGGGGGGTTAGACTAAGTTGTAGATTTAACTGCTTTGGCGTAATTTAAATTACGGTAGTTTGGGTTTTCATTGTAAAAGATTTGGACGACTTGTTTTCGTGTAACTCTGCAGTCATTTTGTATGATTGTCATTGCTTTTTGGTCCATCTGCTTTTGGAAGTTGCGGTCACATGCCTCATGGAGGCATGAGCAGTGGTAGCAGTTAGGTTGGTGGGCTATGCAGTCCTTTTGGTCATGCTTGCAGGCGCACCTCTTACAGAATTAAGAAATGTATGACTGTCAGTATTTGATGACATAGCCGTATTCCAGGAATTTTTTGCACATAGCATGCCATGTTGCCATTGGGTAAGTTCTTGTTTTTCCCTGTTTGCCCGGGATTACTTTGAATTCCAGTGTGTCACGTCCTGGGAAAGTGATTTGATATGCTGTGGTGTGGATGCTTTGTGGTTTGATCCATTTTGCTAGGGAAATGTTGGTGACTCCGTAATCCTTAGCTAAACCTGCTGAAAAAGCGCTAAGGTCAGTTTTATGTGTAGTTGGAAGTGTATATAATTAGACTTGTAACGATGAAGAACAGATGTATTCCGACGGATACTTTGTTTCGTCTATTATGTTAATCCTTTGTATAGCGTTGCTTTGCTTGATATTTACGACGTGGGACAGATACTTCTTCCCCTGTTGGTTTGTGTAGCTATATAGGTATATTTTTGTATCAAGATAACAATACTTTACCTAGCATGCCTTGTATTCATGTTAATACAATTAGTTTGCTATAGAATTGAAGAAATGTAAACATTTTTCACTAGTTCCATCATATTATTAAAAATATCATTTTTTCCTAATATTTGCTCATTTACAGATACTTTAGGGTCATAATTAGTTCAGGATGTGGAGAAATGACTTCCAGTAAAGTCAGTTTACAATTATTGAAGAAAAACTTTGTTATTGCAGTGACAAAAAAAAACCTTCGGCAGTCAAGTATGACCGCAGCAATAAACAAGCATCAAAAAGACCCTTCAGATGTAACATTTTACACAAAATTTTATTGTAAGCAACTGATATATACTAATATAGGCATGCTCTTTCCATTGGTAGGTGCGAGGAATCACTCCATTTGGAGGCCATAGTTCACCGCACAGTTTATTGTAAATAATTATTCTTTTGGTTGATTTTAGAATGATGAAACTTACAATGCTTCATATGGTCATAATGGTAGCTATACACATTGTAAACACAAAGTTTCTCAGCCACTTTCTTTTTGAGTTATAAGTATTGGAAAATGCGGGGAAGTCACCCCAGTCTACGATGCCTAATTATAATTAGATTTTTAAAATAAAGCAGAATTTACTTAGAAGGCATGAGTATATATTTACAATTTGAAATTGGCATAACAAAGAAGTGTCATCCTGTCAACACCAGGCCCTCTCAGAGGATTAATCTGATGTCTGAACAATAGTCATCTCCATTTTATGCATGTAAGTTAACATCTACAGAAAGGAAGTTGACTAAATTTTGCTGTTCTCCTTGCAACACCATGTTCTGCCCCAAATTTGTGCAACAGGAAAGAGTACTGTTAGTTCTCCCCAATGCTCCAACCACTGCTCATGAACAGGATCAGCTGTAGAGGCAAAGATGACGTTAGTTGTTAGTTTTCCTTGAGTATTTTGTGTTTCATATTTGAAGATGAAATGCTACAAGAGCATCTCCAATGGAAGGGTTACACTTGGAAACTCATGAGCTTAACCCTGGAGTAACAAACTTTTTTTAATAGTACCCCTTTGTCCCAAGGAAACACTACTTGCTGGAACTACTGATGATCCTGACCAAACTGGCTGGAACACTGGGTCAAGTAGTGCAGAGCCAAGACCAAGTGCTTAGGAATTAAATTAAACAGCGTAGCAAACTCATAATGAAGTCATTGACTTACCTGTCTGCCGTGCTGGTCAACTCCACCTTCCTTTTCCAAAGTAATTGGAATACTCAGACACTCCATTGCTGTGCCAGCTTCATGTTGAAAAGCCGTCGTTGCCATTTTGATATAAGCTAGAAAAGTAAGTACTGTTGCCGAGCTTGAAAAATAAAGAAGTTTCCAAGTAAAACTAATTGCAAGCGTAACTAAGTCATAAAGCTGCCAAAATTCAGAAAATAGTCACAATATATTACTTTACTTAGGAATAGCTATTAACAAAACAAGACTTGCATAAACCCTGTCAAAACAGCGAAGCATCAACTGGAATGACTCCCCGCACCCTTCTTTTGACCACCTAAGCGTTGAAAATGTCACTATTTAACTATGACACTTGAAAGAGCTGTTTTTTTTTTAGTAAGTATCAGCTACTTGTAAAAATTGCCCCACAGAATCTATGAAAAATCAACTAAGTGAGAGTGTGTTTCTCAGGTTCCTGATTATTTTACTTGGGAAAATTGATGCTTTGCAAACTTTGATGTTGTAGCTTGAGTTTTCATGGGATTAGGATCAAATTTGGTGATGATACTCTGAATATGTTGTAGTTAGTTACTTAAGAAGGATTTTGAAAATAAATGTGAACTTTTGTAAATATATACAATTATACAACCATGGGGAATCTCTTCAGGTGAAAAAATGATTGGGGGTGTCAGTGATTCTTTGCATCTAATTTGTTAATAAATATCTTAGTTTTTCTTCAGTAAAAAGTTTTTTCCATTCTGAATCATTCCTACTACTTTTTTAGCTATTTTTGTAATGCTAACAAAATTAAACATCTTTCAAAAACTCTTCTTGCACAATAAACAGCAATAGCTACAACATCAAAGTTTCCAGAACTTTGTTTTTTCCAAACCTACATTTTCAGGGACCTGTAAAATGCATCTCCACTAGTGACTTTGACAATTTTAATTAACACAGTGCACACATCAAATTTTAAAAGTAACTGATATTTACTAACTAAGACTAGCTCTCAAGAAAACAACCAAACAAAGCCTACCCTAATGGGAATACCCTAACTAAATGGAGCATGCTTGTAACCTACAGCACACAGGGTCAGCAGCATGTATAAACTCAGGGTAATGTTTCTAACAATGCGGCACACAGGCTGACACAGCCACATATACCAAGGAGTCAAACGCCATGAAATTGCCCAGCCAGGCCAAAGTTAAGTTATCTAAGGTCCAGTCAGCCTGACTGGTAGAATGTTTCACCGGTCTGCTAATTAGAGAGTACCTATTTGTACCCTCTCCAGAAGACTAAGATTGCTTTGCTTATCCTAACTGCCCAAATTTCCATCCAGGAACCCTTTCTCCAGATCACGATCTGATCCTTTGCCATCACAACTTTTAATTCAATGAGTATTTCCTTGGATGTTGTTTCTTACAAAATCCAAGTTCTCTTATCCCCAATGAACATCATATACCTTTTCTTTTGCTATCAGCAGGGCCACGTTATTTCTTTCTTTCTCTCTGATATCATTAACCACCATTTCCTTCCATTTTCTGCCTTCTCTCAATGCTCTTGAACTTTCGGTACGTCTTCAGTCTCTCCCCTCATTCCTCTCGCCGTCTATGATTGGGCTCCTTATTCTGTTGTTCGCTTTGCTCAGCAATGACTGTCGACAGGAATTAGTGGAGACCAAATGCATAGATGACCCAAACAAAAATAAACACCGATCAGTATAGATGCCACAATAATGTTCACTAACAGACGTACTGGAGGGAGAGTAACGTATACAGATACAGACACTAGGGTGCACCCCCCAGAAAAGGGAGTGGCCGACGACAAGGCGCACCTCACACGCTCACACAACTTAGCCCTTTTTTGTGCTAAAGGGTCCGGCCGGTAGCCCCGCAACACACACTCTGGGTCACGAGTGAAGTCCGAGGATCCGTTGTCAGCAACAGAGCCCCACAATTTTCATTGGTTTCTCCCCGTCACGTCATAGTGGCCACCCCCTCCCCCTTACCCACAACCTTCCCGATAACGGGATGCCAAGGGCGGGAAAGCCCATCAGAGCAGCGTCAAAATCAACCATTCACGCCTGTTCATTGCACGCTCTCTCGCTACTTCCACATTCATGTCTCTCCTTCCTAACGCCGGCTTCACACCATTCATCCAGCCAAACTACGGTCTACCTCGCCTCCGCATTCATCACCCTTTTCACCGATCTTCCTTTATCGATCCTTTCCATGTGCTCGAACCATCTCAGAACACGCGAATTCACTCTGTCCTCCAACTTCTTCAACATCCCTGTTCTGATTCAAACTACGTCGTTGGTGATCCAGACTCTCAGCATTACTCCAGCCATGTTTCTCAAACATTTCATCTCGAAAACATTCAATCTTCTTCGCTCCTCTGCTCTCACCCCCCAAGTGTCAGCTCCGTAGAGCACAATTGGAATAATAACTTCTCATACAGCCCTCTCTTTGCCCCATCCACAGCCACCCAACACTTTATACCCCTCCTTCACTCACGCCTTCACTTCAGTTTCCACTAGTTCAGTTGTGTCCACATGGGAGACCATATATGCCTTTCCTTGTTTGATCAGCAGTGCCGCGTTATTTTCTTCCTCTCTGATAGCATTAACCACTATTTCCTTAAATCTTCTGCCGTCTCTCAATGCTCATTCCTAACGGACGAAAGGAATAATACGAAATAAAACACTCGATAAGGCTACTGTAATTTAAGCATTGCGATACCGTCTATGGTATTTCATCAACTTATAATATACGTTCATTTCAGCTTATTCATATCAACATTAGTGTTTCCACTTACATTTCCTTCAACAGTGTTCCTATAGTTCGATTAACTTTCATACATGTGTGGCCCATTGTATGAAATAACTATAAATTGTACTACTATAATCATGTTGGATGTTAAAAAATAAATTGTTATTATTTATATCAATATTATTATCATAATGATGACTAATATTCTGAAGAATACAAACTTCCGCACTACACATTCACACGTACAATACTCATCACATCTCGTTTTTTGTGAAACAAACATTTAAACAAATTTACTTTACATTTCGTAAATGCTGATCATCTCTAGATAACACAGATCATAAAAATACACAAAACTGCACAAACGCCCGAAATAAGGTTCCGAATCTTTCCAATCACTCATGATATTTCATGCATGTATTGCAATTAATAAATCTCGAATAAGAAATAACAATTACTGTTAATGTTTAGTATTCGTCCGTCACTCGGCTTGTTTATGATCGTTCATTGCTGAGAGCAAAAGAACACAATCGACTACGTTTTTGCGCTGCTTCTGACTTCTTCAGTAAGAGACCCACACCTTGCCGTGATAAGCCCATGACTTCTGCAGTCAAGGGCTCCCACCTTGTAGTGCTGCATCCGACTTTTTCGGCATGCATGGACGTCTACCTCTCCTTATAGAGTCGGAGTTAATCAGTCAGGAACGTCCTCCGTTGTTCTGCTTTTGGCTTGTTCTAGCGCCTGCTTAAAAATAAATCTTACTCCACTGTTTTTTCTACGTAGGAGTATTTTAGAAGTTAAAGCCAAGGCTCGCCATTTCTTACGTCTAGATCATTCATGTTGTTCAGGCAGCAATAGTCAGTGAATCCCGTTCTCATGATGTTAAATGAAAATCTCCATCCATGTGTCTACATTTCCCTCATCTATTACTGTCATTGATATAAGTGTACTCAATTGTATTGAACTCATTTGGTTTTTGGTGTAAAGGGCCCAACACATGTAACCTTTGTACGTAAGTGTTTTCTCTTACACATCATTCACAAACGAGAAAACTTACGCCCAACACGTTCACCGGCACAGGTGCGTATCCCGCTGCTCAACTGTTCCAAGATTAGTTTCCTACAAATTATTATTATAGACACCATTTGAAATTACACTTCCGTAAACGCCGTTCACATTTCCTTATATAACATTAACTACTATAAATACCGAAAACTGCACAAACGTTAAAAATCGGTAGTGGATTTTTTTCCTAGAAGTGATTTTCCATGAACTTATAGCTAGCGATGAACATATTGAAGAAATGCAAATCATTTAAATTAATTCTTAGCATTCATTACTACACAGTTTGCTTCCAACATTCGTTGCTGAGAACATAAACAAACTCTAGCGAAAGACAAAATATTTTTTATTTCGTCAGTGAGTAATTTCAGTTACTTAACTAAGAAGCTTCACTCAAGTGACGGACAT